>CM060954.1:161935015-161950015 GCA_030765055.1 Mantis religiosa
GAGAGAGAGAGAGAGAGAGAGAGAGAGAGAGAGAGAGAGAGAGAGAGAGAGAGAGAGAGAGAGAGAGAGAGAGAGAGAGAGAGAGAGAGAGAGAGAGGCGCCTTCCTATTTTTAGGGAAAAATGTACGTAAAACCTGTCTAACGAATGAATACAAACGGCCAAGAGTGCAAACTCACGTAAAAACAGATAAGCAGTATTACGTCACAGCAGTTGAGTCTCTTACAATGGACGGTTCGAATAAAGTCAAAATGTAAGCACCGTCATACGCTGACAAAGTAGAAAATTAATATTCAGTGTGTTACAGTTTGGTGAAAAAGACAAAAGTAAAGGTCTAATTATTACATTAAATAATGCTACAGAAACGAAATGTACATACACAGTGAAAGAGGTTGAAAACTGAAAGTGTACGGGAGAAAAACCTTTAGCATCGTCCACACCCAAAAAGTTTCGAACTCCGTACTTGGAAAAATGTGTACAGAACTTTTGTCGAGTTTTACGAATAGAGAAGAGAAATTCCTACAGTACGTAAACTTAGGAATGTTGTTAAAGAAAAGATTTCTTTTGATGGTGGAAGGACACATTCTGGAGAAAACTTAAAAGGCATGGGATATCAATGCAAAAAATATACGTCGTGTTACGTACGATGTTCTGATGTTTTGATGGTCAGACTGTACTGTACTATATTCCCAACTTCTCTGATCTCTCTAAACCAGCGACCTCCCATAACAACTGTACTCATTTGTCAGACAGGTAATACGTCGTGTTACGTACGATGTTCTGATGTTTTGATGGTCAGACTGTACTGTGCTATATTCCCGTCTTCTCTGATCTCTCTAAACCAACGACCTCACATAACAACTGTACTCATTTGTCACACAGGTAATACGTCGTGTTACGTACGATGTTCTGATGTTTTGATGGTCAGACTGTACTGTGCTATATTCCCGTCTTCTCTGATCTCTCTAAACCAGCGACCTCCCATAACAACTGTACTCATTTGTCAGACAGGTAATACGTCGTGTTACGTACGATGTTCTGATGTTTTGATGGTCAGACTGTACTGTACTATATTCCCGTCTTCTCTGATCTCTCTAAACCAGCGTTCTCCCATAACAACTGTACTCATTCGTCAGACAGGTAATACGTCGTGTTACGTACGATGTTGTGATGTTTTGATGGTCAGACTGTACTGTACTATATTCCCGTCTTCTCTGATCTCTCTAAACCAGCGACCTCCCATAACAACTGTACTCATTCGTCAGACAGGTAATACGTCGTGTTACGTACGATGTTGTGATGTTTTGATGGTCAGACTGTACTGTACTATATTGCGGCTTTTCTAAACCGAGCCATGCTACACTAGCGGTCTCCCATAACAACTGTACTCATTCGTCAGACAGGTAATATGTAGTGTGTACCTGAGTGCCTTTGGCTCATTTTTATATTCGTTTATTGGTGGCATGATTTGAGAGGAATCACTACGTATGTGTTATTTTTTAAACCAATTAGTATGTAGTGAAAACTTACCTCCTTATTTTCGTCGACTGCTGATACGCGATTGATGAATAACGAAATTGATACCTCGGTCTTCTCCTGAGTCTTCGCTCCTGGAAGTACAAAAAGAACGTCATAAACCACATGACAACAACCAACTCACACATTTATATTACTAGGGGTTTTAAGTTCTAGGTTTTTACCCGCCGATGTTGAGTCAACTAAATTATAAATCTGGGAAACTATTTAAGATTCTTGACTGAAAGTTTTACAGAATATAGGTTATACTTCTGAAAATGTTAACGATGCTGTCAACTGCGAGTGCCGCCGGTGTGCCTGAAGTTTGCCCAGCAGGAGTTATTTTACATGCCAGTAAGTCTAGGACGTTGCTTTTGTGTAACTGGGCCAGGTTTGAATCCACGATCAGTATCTAACCACTGAACCATCCAGAGCTACACGTTCTGAGTTCGTGTACATGCTTTTACGTAATAAACTGTTTATTAAGGATTAATTTCTTAATTATAATGAATTTATATCATAAACCGGGCGCATATTATAACCCAGAAATGTGATTAGGTTTGTATAACAGAGAGAAACAACTGAGTACCAATTCTCCTTAAAATGACTAATTATTGACAGTATTAACGCAGCTGAATCCCTTAATTGAAAGAGGAATGAAGCAACATGTTGCGTATTTAAGGGGAGGTGGTACACCCTATCTTTGTAATGTAAAATATGCTATGTTCAGTTTCTTTTTTCGACAAAATTATCAAAGCTTTAGTACTACAATTGGTAGATATACCTAGAGATGAACGATTTCTTTACATTATCTCTTCTTTTTGCAGAAGGTATAGTCACATTGATTGTAGGAACAAAATTTAATAATGTGGTTCAAATCCCGGCTATGGCATTGAATTTTTCAGTCTGGCTCTACCCTTTCATAGTGCATCCTACACACGGCTAGTGTGAAAGAACAATTAATTTCCATTAATTGTACCTAATAGTGGTCCAAACTATAAAGCTCGGGCCTTACAGCATAGTAAGTCGTCATTAAGGTAGTTGTCTCGTGTGTTTATGAGAACTCCTAGTGGTTTACTATAAAGCCCGGACCTTAAAGTACTTACAGCATAGTAAGTCGTCATTAGGTAGTTGTCTCGTGTGTTTATGAGAACTCCTAGTGGTTTACTATAAAGCCCGGACCTTAAAGTACTTACAGCATAGTAAGTCGTCATTAAGGTAGTTGTCTCGTGTGTTTATGAGAACTCCTAGTAGTTTACTATAAAGTCCGGACCTTAAAGTACTTACAGCATAGTAAGTCGTCATTAAGGTAGTTGTCTCATGTGTTTATGAGAACTCCTAGTGGTTTACTATAAAGCCCGGGCCTTAAAGTACTTACAGCATAGTAAGTCGTCATTAAGGTAGTTGTCTCGTGTGTTTATGAGAACTCCTAGTGGTTTACTATAAAGCCCGGACCTTAAAGTACTTACAACATAGTAAGTCGTCATTAAGGTAGTTGTCTCGTGTGTTTATGAGAACTCCTAGTGGTTTACTATAAAGCCCAGGCCTTAAAGTACTTACAGCATAGTAAGTCGTCATTAAGGTAGTTGTCTCGTGTGTTTATGAGAACTCCTAGTGGTTTACTATAAAGCCCGGACCTTAAAGTACTTACAGCATAGTAAGTCGTCATTAAGGTAGTTGTCTCGTGTGTTTATGAGAACTCCTAGTGGTTTACTATAAAGCCCGGACCTTAAAGTACTTACAGCATAGTAAGTCGTCATTAAGGTAGTTGTCTCGTGTGTTTATGAGAACTCCTAGTGGTTTACTATAAAGCCCGGACCTTAAAGTACTTACAGCATAGTAAGTCGTCATTAAGGTAGTTGTCTCGTGTGTTTATGAGAACTCCTAGTGGTTTACTATAAAGCCCGGACCTTAAAGTACTTACAGCATAGTAAGTCGTCATTAAGGTAGTTGTCTCGTGTGTTTATGAGAACTCCTAGTGGTTTACTATAAAGCCCGGGCATTAAAGTACTTACAGCATAGTAAGTCGTCATTAAGGTAGTTGTCTCGTGTGTTTATGAGAACTCCTAGTGGTTTACTATAAAGCCCGGACCTTAAAGTACTTACAGCATAGTAAGTCGTCATTAAGGTAGTTGTCTCATGTGTTTATGAGAACTCCTAGTGGTTAACTATAAAGCCCGGGCCTTAAAGTACTTACAGCATAGTAAGTCGTCATTAAGGTAGTTGTCTGATGTGTTTATGAGAACTCCTAGTGGTTTACTATAAAGCCCGGACCTTAAAGTACTTACAGCATAGTAAGTCATCATTAAGGTAGTTGTCTCGTGTGTTTATGAGAACTCCTAGTGGTTTACTATAAAGCCCGGACCTTAAAGTACTTACAACATAGTAAGTCGTCATTAAGGTAGTTGTCTCATGTGTTTATGAGAACTCCTAGTGGTTTACTATAAAGCCCGGACCTTAAAGTACTTACAACATAGTAAGTCGTCATTAAGGTAGTTGTCTCGTGTGTTTATGAGAACTCCTAGTAGTTTACTATAAAGTCCGGACCTTAAAGTACTTACAGCATAGTAAGTCGTCATTAAGGTAGTTGTCTCATGTGTTTATGAGAACTCCTAGTGGTTTACTATAAAGCCCGGGCCTTAAAGTACTTACAGCATAGTAAGTCGTCATTAAGGTAGTTGTCTCGTGTGTTTATGAGAACTCCTAGTGGTTTACTATAAAGCCCAGGCCTTAAAGTACTTACAGCATAGTAAGTCGTCATTAAGGTAGTTGTCTCGTGTGTTTATGAGAACTCCTAGTGGTTTACTATAAAGCCCGGACCTTAAAGTACTTACAGCATAGTAAGTCGTCATTAAGGTAGTTGTCTCGTGTGTTTATGAGAACTCCTAGTGGTTTACTATAAAGCCCGGACCTTAAAGTACTTACAGCATAGTAAGTCGTCATTAAGGTAGTTGTCTCGTGTGTTTATGAGAACTCCTAGTGGTTTACTATAAAGCCCGGGCATTAAAGTACTTACAGCATAGTAAGTCGTCATTAAGGTAGTTGTCTCGTGTGTTTATGAGAACTCCTAGTGGTTTACTATAAAGCCCGGACCTTAAAGTACTTACAGCATAGTAAGTCGTCATTAAGGTAGTTGTCTCATGTGTTTATGAGAACTCCTAGTGGTTAACTATAAAGCCCGGGCCTTAAAGTACTTACAGCATAGTAAGTCGTCATTAAGGTAGTTGTCTGATGTGTTTATGAGAACTCCTAGTGGTTTACTATAAAGCCCGGACCTTAAAGTACTTACAGCATAGTAAGTCATCATTAAGGTAGTTGTCTCGTGTGTTTATGAGAACTCCTAGTGGTTTACTATAAAGCCCGGACCTTAAAGTACTTACAACATAGTAAGTCGTCATTAAGGTAGTTGTCTCATGTGTTTATGAGAACTCCTAGTGGTTTACTATAAAGCCCGGACCTTAAAGTACTTACAACATAGTAAGTCGTCATTAAGGTAGTTGTCTCGTGTGTTTATGAGAACTCCTAGTAGTTTACTATAAAGTCCGGACCTTAAAGTACTTACAGCATAGTAAGTCGTCATTAAGGTAGTTGTCTCATGTGTTTATGAGAACTCCTAGTGGTTTACTATAAAGCCCGGGCCTTAAAGTACTTACAGCATAGTAAGTCGTCATTAAGGTAGTTGTCTCGTGTGTTTATGAGAACTCCTAGTGGTTTACTATAAAGCCCGGACCTTAAAGTACTTACAACATAGTAAGTCGTCATTAAGGTAGTTGTCTCGTGTGTTTATGAGAACTCCTAGTGGTTTACTATAAAGCCCAGGCCTTAAAGTACTTACAGCATAGTAAGTCGTCATTAAGGTAGTTGTCTCGTGTGTTTATGAGAACTCCTAGTGGTTTACTATAAAGCCCGGGCCTTAAAGTACTTACAGCATAGTAAGTCGTCATTAAGGTAGTTGTCTCGTGTGTTTATGAGAACTCCTAGTGGTTTACCGGGAAAAACACGAGTCAGTTGTACCTAATAGTGGTCCGAACTATAAAGCCCGGGCCTTAAAGTACTTACAGCATAGTAAGTCGTCATTAAGATAATTGTCTGATGTGTTTATGAGAACACCTAGTGGTTTACTATAAAGCTCGGGCCTTAAAGTTCTTACAGCATAGTAAGTCGTCATTAAGATAATTGTCTGATGTGTTTATGAGATCTCCTGGTGGTTTACCGGAAAAACACGAGTCAGTTGGAGAATTTAATGTCATGTTGGCGCGTTGGGCATAGATCAATGGTTAGAGCAGCTGGACGGAAACCAGAAGATCCGTGGTTCAAATCCCGGCTATGGCATTGGATTTTTCAGTCTGGCTCTAGCCTTTCATAATAAAAATTAGTTTCAAATTTTCAAGGTTTGTATCTTTGAATTTTGAAACTATTTGAGCTAGAGCCTTATAACATGGGGCAACATTTTTCAACCACTAGATAGCTGCTAGTAAAACTTTTATCGTCCTGGCATAAGTGGTTTCTGAGAAAAAAGAACATAAACATTGTAAACTCAAACTTATAACAATACTGTCGCGGTGAAAAAAACGGAAGTTTCGGTGTCGAGAGATAAGCCCGGCTTGAGTACACAAATAACCTACAGATAAAGATAACAGTCGAATTGTGTATCACTGAGACAAGACTTATCGACACAGATAAGTGACTTAACTGGAACATTATAGTGATATCTTGATTAACAGAGAAAAGTTGTTTTTGTTTATTGTTCCGGAAATATCTCGAACTTGGGAAGTGCCGACTGGCCAAGAGTGAGTCCCCAAAGTAAAAACAAATAAAAACACCAGGGTGCAAGGCGTTGCATCCTATCCTTCAACCTCTATACCTTGTTTCACATAAGCTTGCCCCGTATCTCTTAACGGTCACGTGACCTTATCGCCTCTCATTGCATGCTATTGCAGTATAGACTGTCGTGCGGTAAAAGTTAGTTCGTTATTTAACATTGTGATATATCATTATATGTTGGAAGAGAATTGTCAAATTTATATTTTCGTAACTCTTTGAATGAAATATATTACGCAACAGAGTTGATTTATCTGAAATGCATGTTAATTCTTAAACGAAGTAAAGAGGAGGTTCCTTTGCTCTCAAGCAATGGCACGATAGCACATGATTTAGCGGTAGTGGTAACATTTGTTTATATGACTTTTATCACTGACCTTGTTTTGAACTGGATTAGTCATATATCGTCATTCGACGGTGTGTTGTGACGAGTGTGGGAGCTAAATTATTTTATTGATCGTTTATTGCGCATGTACTTATTATATGTATAGTGGCAGAGTCTACCGCCAGTTTTTCGCTGAAGTATCGCAAGGATAATTATTTACAAACAGGCGAAAAAAGAATTGTGTTGCATGCGTTTAATGCACTCACAGAGAAGAGTCCGTCTTTGTCAGTGAGAGAAGTCGAACAGCTGTGCCCTGAAGTTACAGGTGTGAGTGTTAGATCCGTAGGAACATCGCGACATGAAATTGAGGAAACAGGAAAACTTACCACTCCAGGCAAAAGCAGGAATAAACAAAAGTGCGTGCTCGGAGAAAATACATGAAAAGTGTTGTGCGTCGTCATGTGTATAGTTTTTCTTTAGAAACGAACTCCCTAACATAAGTAACATTTCGTCTGCTGTAAATGAGGATGCAGATTTACCAAATTTCAGCAAATTGCTTATACAGCTGGGGTTCGTGAATGAAAAAAGAGGTAAGAAAAATGTGCTAAAAGACAGAGGCGATATTGCTGTGTGGCGAAGACGTTATTTAAGGACAACCACACTGTACCGAGATACAAATCACTAAATATACACGAAGAACACACGAAAAGTAAAGTATGGTGTGACACGACTTTTAAGACTGAAAGACGAGCATTTTTGATAGGTATGTGTGCTGGTTTAAAAATCTCAGTGGAAAAGGCCAAAGGCCTTTCATTATAAACTCTTTCAGTTTCATTGCTCAGTCATTCTGTTTCAATTTGCTCAGTTCATTATAAACTTGTATTTTTGCATGCCTTCATATCCTTATTTGTATGATTTTATTTATCTTCCCGGCAATTATTACATTTACTGCAGGTTTAAATGTGACGGGAAGGCACCGCCTATGGCCTATGACGCGAAAGCATTAGCCAATTAGGGCGAGAGGGAGGGTTGTTGAACGCGGAGTGATACATTTCAGCGGAGCAAAGTTTAATGAAACAGAGATTAGGTACATCTTGTAACCTCATAAATAACACCAATCTAAAAACCCACATTTCACCCTACAACTTCCTGAAATCTATCTTACCTGCGGTAAAACCCTTAACGGGTGGGCACGTAGCAAACCTCCTGGCTAAATACAGCCAGCCAGCAGCACATGGCATGGCATGGCAAGAGTGAGTGAGTCGCGCGAGAGGTAAGCAGAGAACAGCTGAGTGTGTTGTAAACTGAACGCTGTTTGTTGTCATTGACCTTAGAAGATTGTGTTGTGATATGTGATGTAATTTTGCTGCTACGGAGTGTATTTCTACGCAAATAAAGAACATTTATAATTTCGGCAAATTGGACTTTTAATTCTACGAATTCACAAAGTCACAATACGTTAATGCAAGCCTGGTGCATACTCAGGACCATCTTGCATTCACTTGTTATTTCCTAAATTTATATAAAGTCACTTTCACGCTCTGTATTTTCATATAAATTATTGGAGAAGGGTAATTTTCTTGAAGTACTGGAACAATGCACGATACAGTTCTTGAGATACCAAGGTTCTCATCTAACCTCACACTTACATCACAAGTTTCACTCGGCGTTTTGTTTACTTCTAAAGAATTACTGTCCTTTAGAACAGTTTTACACTTTCTTCATGAATCTTCATGACCTCACGACCTTCATGAACCTACACTTTTTGTGATACAGGCATTTTGAAATATAATTTTACAAAACGCCTGTTATTTCTTCTAGTATAAACACCAGAGACAAATGAATGCTGCAAAATCAATTGCGATATGTAACTAAACAGGTTAGCCACAACTGAAACTTCCCTATAAGCATACATGCCGCAAAATTTAAAACAATTTCCATCAAAATATTGCAAATACACCCAAAAGGGGTGTAACCTACACTGTTTCTGTGACATTTAAATGGAAATAGAGGCGTTACAGTCAACATTACTATATGTTATAGCTGTATGTTATCAAGTAGACTATAAGATGTCATAATAAGCAAACGTACAAAACAGAATATTTTTGACCCACCATGGTGTGCTACCTCCCGTTAATAACAGGCCAAGGATCTTTAAGAAACATCTGCTCAGTGTAGAGTCTGTGATGGAATGTACAGCATTGCTAAAATAGATACATAACCTGTGAAAGGCGTAATTGTTATGGGTAAAATTGAAGCAATTTCGACGCCAATTAGAATGAAACGTCAACAGAAAGATCATGTAACAGGCTCATATGGTTTCTGTCTGTATTTTTACTGAAAATATATTAGTAAAAGTCAACCAGAAGTTTCAAATAATGTTTCTAAGAAAATATTAAAATTTATTGATTAATCAATAGATAAATTAATAAAAATATCTTAGAAATAACTAATGATTCAGAAATATTTGAAAAACGATTGAAATAAATTGTGTTTTAAATAGTTACTTTTTGTGCAGTACATTTTTCTCTGCTTCATATGATTTACCAACTATAAAAAATTAGATAAGACTTCACAAACATTTCGAGAAAGCTGAAGATACACAATATAAAGTGGTTTTGTCTCAGCCATTTATGAGAAAATCAAGAAAATCAATTAATCTTACAATCCTTTGTTGAAAATCTTGTATTTTATAGTAATGTGTTCACAGACACAGAGTATATATGCACATATAGAGAATTAACTGAAATTTAAATCCTTAACTGTTTTAGTTTGATGTTCTGTGAGTACTGATGCTACATTCATCTGTTTCACTCGGACGTCAGAGTGATTTAAATGCAAGCTCCTTGTTTATAAGGCTTAACTGGGATAGAAAAACGAACCAATCCAATTGTGACCCGATACTTCCATCACTTTAAACAGTTTTAATTCTCTCTATGCACCCAATGTGCAGTACCAGATTTCATTTGCTAAATTGGCTTCTTGTGAACCGCCATCAGCATGTCACGCAAGGCTTCGTGACGTTCTGCGGGCGCATGCGCAGTTCTCTACCAAACTGACCCTTATCATATAGGCGTCTATTGAGCCCTGCCACGTGTACTCTGTCTCACTTCATATTTATACACTGTATTTTTGTGTCTCAACAATGTAACCCCAAAACTGAAAGTCCGCTAAACAGAATAGTAATTAAAAGCAGGACTTTCTAAAGATGCGATGTGATATTTAAGAAAATGTTCCCCCCCTCCCCGCATCCCAAAGTACTCCTTGAGTGGATTTTTTCTTCAAGAATGCATCAATATTTTTATTAAAATACCATATATTTGAGGTATTTTCATGACGAATCAAAAGTTTCTAAAACGTTTCAAGGTTGTGAGATGAAGGTTTCCCCAAATTCCCTCACAAGACTTACATTAGGAAAACCTCACAAGATTTCTAGTTTCTTGAAAAACCGCACTTTTTGTTAAAATATCACAAAATTTTACCTTCCACAATAAGAAATGTACAGCTCAAATTTTTTGGGAATAGGTTAAGTTAGGTTAGTGAGGTTAGGGAAGTTCTCTTCATTATAAATCACTTTTAATTAAATAAGCGTAAGCGACAGACAGTCAAAATCAAAATATACAAAATTATCCATCTTGTTAAAGCAAACAGTTTTATATATTATACACTTTTTATCTACCTAGCCATTTCCAGGGTACCCCTTCATTTGAATTTTGAAATACACAACCATAATAATTAAAAATTCATAAATTATATGGACCATTTAAATATACCCAAAATATAATTATTCAAATATAGTTCTTCAATTGGTAAGAAAAGATTTGATAAAAGCTTTCCAGGAAATGTTTATATCCATTATAAATAAACAGAAGAATATTTTTCTAAAAAAATTCACCTAAAATTAGCGCACCAAATTTTATAATTAGCATATACTACGCTTTTACATATTACAGAAATGGGAAGTAATGGCGGAAACAGTAAATTTGAAGATTTTCCAATATCAAGCTGTTAAATTACACATTTTAGAAATTACAAGGAGTCAGGAACCAGAAAAAGTAACCTTCGGATTTGTTTATTACAAACATATGTAATTTATGTTACGCTGGGTACTGTAACATTACTTAGCATGCGGTGGTAATGAACTTTATCATAATATCGTATGAAGCACATCAAACCTTTCTTGTATAAAGGGCATTGAAAGGTTTTGACATTCACAAACTTCATTACTCGTGCGTGGTAATTAGAAAAAGGTCACCCTCATTATACATCTCACCTATTTATAATATAAAATAGGTAAAAGAAATTCCTAACCTAAACGTAACTTTCCATTATAACTAGCATCCGATTGTGTTTTGTTTTCCTGTTTTTTGTTTTCTTTATTGATATCAGAGTTATTAAGAATTACGATTAATAAGTTTAAAAATACATAGATAAACAATTCAAATAAATACTTTCTGAATGTTAAAAATCATTGAATAATGTAAAATAAGTTACACGTGTGTAGGACGAAGAGGTTAAGGATAAGGAATTAGTTGTAAATAAAGTAGCTAATGCATTTAGCGTTCCAATGAACACATTGAATGAAAAAACCAACCTAAGAGAAATGAAATACCTCAAAAAATTCACACAAAGGTCGGAGAATTCGAAAATGAGAATTAATTCGTAAAGGTTACCAGGTCACAGAGTAACAGATGCAATTTTAGCTCAGAATGTAGGGACTTCGGTTGGTAGCCGTGATTTAGCGAAACTTGAGTTAATAAAGTAGGCGAGACTTATGTTGATAACGCATTTGTGTTTTACAGCTATATCGCTCGATTACTTCGGGTATACGGGTGCAAAACTTATTTTATATGTGTGCTATTTATAGCAACGCCTCCTACGTTGTTAAGGTATTGCATACAGCAGGAAAATAATTTCAAACTTCGTGAAGCAAGAAACAGAAATGAATGAATGAATTATGTGGCGAAGTGCATAACCGGTGTATAGATACGTATTTGTCATTCATCATTCATTCTGCTCGTCTGATAGCTAAGCAAGTACAGCTTCATGTTAAATAAATAATTGATATTGCATTTGGATTATATAAAATCACCTCGAATAAAAACGAAATAAGGGTTGTACTTTTGTCGAAATGCATAAAAATAAAGAAACAAATGAATAAGAAAGCTTTGAAGAATGAAAATTTGCATCACAAGAGAGAAAATGGTTGGCTGCATTGAGCGGGCAAGGTCTTTACACCACTTATCTTGATCGTGCAGTCTAACTTGACCTTTTAAAGACGACTGGGGTTTCAGAGTAGCTTCTAATTGCTTCTAACACCCCAGGGATTTGATCTAACTAAGGGTTCCTTCTTAACTTTCCATTTACCTTTTTTCTACACGTAATTACTTGCGTCCGCTACTCCCGCCATCTGTAGATTTAGGAACAGGAAAAGTAGTCCTTCTACATTAGTATATTTTAGAGGTTTTAAGTTTAAAAATAATTTTTAAATATTTAAATAAAATAAACAGACTATATGGATATTTTTCGGGCGTTTTATATTGTGAATATTATTTCCCCCCAGAAAAATCTATTGATTTAGTAATTTAGAACTTGTCAAGGGACACCATTTACATCAAATGTATTTTTTTTTCTCTCGTGAAGTTTGCCTTTGTGAGATATTCCCTATTGGTTTGTATTTTGAAATAACAGACGTATACTTTTCTCAAATGTCATGCATTATTCCTTTGTTTCCATTTTTCGTGTCTCTTAGCCATGCAAAAGAAATTTGACTATCGCTTAAGTCTATATTTTCTATTGCCATTACTTTCGTGCTAATAACACTTTCATTTCGGGGTAATTTACAGGAGAATGAGTACAGAAATTCATGTGAGTGCAACATACATTCTTTTTTGTCTGATGAGAGACAAAGTTCAACTGCTTCAATGAGTTCTGTTCGTTTAGTTTCTTGTATATGACTTAGTAAGCCTGCTGTTTAGGTTATGGTTGTCTTCATCCGGGTTTGTTAGTTGCCAATAGATATTTAGCCTATAAAATGTCATTAGAACTCAAACATTGACACAGATATTTCCTGTCTTGGTACATTACTCGTATTATCTGTTGGTAAACTCCACAAAAGGTACCCTCAGCGCTAGTACCGTAGCGGATGACATTAAAAACTTGTATTTGTAATATCTTAACAGGAAGAGTTAGCAAGAGTTCTTACTACAACCGTACTAACATGTGAACTTCTATTCCTTTATTACCCAAATATTTAATGATAAGTCATATATTAAGGAACTATTCACATTGGCAAAATAATGTCTACACTTAGGTTTGTGATAAGCAGAAGCATGTGCTTTTGTTTACAACAGAGGAAACTAAAGTACAACCTCTCTGAAAAATGAATGTAGTTGCCCGACATCTATGGAATAGAAATATGGGGTTCAGCAGCCAAAACACACATGGATAAACTGCTTATTTACCAAAAAAGTGTGTTAGGGTCATGTATATGCAGGGATGCCTTTATAAATAAAAAAATAATCACCATCTACTCTCTGTATGCTTATACAGCTATAATGTTTACTGTGGACAAGTGTCAGGTACATGAACATAACACCAGAACCAATATGAATTACTATAGAGATAGTGTAATTAAAACTGTCTCTCAAAAGGATGTACATATAATAGGAAAGAAGCTTTACAATAAACTGCCATCTGATATTAAATCAATAGCTAGCATCTCAAAACAGCAGTTTAAATGGAAGTTAAAGGCTTTCCTCATAAATAAATGTTTATATAACTTAAATGAATTATGACATTGTAGCTTTAATTATACTTGAAAATGATAAACTCATTAAGCTGATTAAGGGATCATGTGTAGAATTAGTTTCTAATGTTGTAATTGACTATGTAAATTAGTTTCTAATATCTATTGACAATATTTATTTGCTTTTTCTACTTTAGACTTTTGTTGGATCCTGTATCTGTTACAGTTTTTAGTCTTATGTAATTTTTTATATTTATCTTTGTATCTTGAACTGACGTGTATTATGTTCCAAAGAATGAAATAAATACAATACAGTGCAAGATTACGTAAACATAAATAGATAGGCACTATTACGTCACCAAGATTTGGGTCTCCTACAGTGAATGGGTTCGAATCAAGTCAAAATGTAAACACCGTTATACGTTCACAAAGTAGAACATTAATTTCAATGTGTCACAATTTTTTACAGTAGTAATATATCCGATTGCATCTTGTTGAAGTAATTGTTTTACGAGGGGATGTCGTGAAGTTTTAATGATCACCCGGTAGTTTTTATGCCACAGTGATGAAAATGTTTCATTGTCATTATTGATACCTCGGGACTTAATGTTGATAGTTTCACTGATTTGAGTCCTTTTATTTTTTTTACAGTGAGTGCCAGAAGTGACAGAAGTAAGATGGAGAAAATTGAGGCTCGTAGTGTGCCCATGCTTCTGCATTTGAAGGTCAAAACTGCCCGGGAAATCCATGATGAGATGACGGCTGTTTATGGAAATGATTGCCCATCGTATGACACTATTGTGAGATGGAAAAGGAATTTTCAAACTGGTCACATGTCCCTGACAGATGAGTCAAGAGCTGGTAGACCGTCAGCTGTCACAGTGAAGAAAGTGGAGTGTTTAATACTGGAAGACAAACGAGCATCATGAATGAGACACATCTTAGTTATGGTAGTGTGTGGACGAACTGTACATGTCTAAGGCGTCTGCACGGTGGGTTCCACGTTTGCTAACACCTTTCCAAAAGCAAACACGGCGTGACCTTTCAAGACAGATGTTGATGCTGTCGGAACAGGATGAAGATGATTTTTTTATCGTCTGGTAACCACGGATGAATCCTGGACCTATCACTATGACCCAGAGACAAAAAACCATGAGCATGGAATGGAAACATGCCAATACCCCGCCTTCCAAAAAGGCAAAGGTACAAAAGTCAGATGGGAAGGTCATGCTTTCAGTTTTCTGGGACTGTCGTGGAGTCATCCTTACAGATTATCTTGCCAAGGGTCAAACCATCACTGACAGATACTACTGCAATCTTCTGGACAAGTTACGAACAGCTCTGATTAAGAAACGACGTGGTATGCTCTCCAAAGGCGTTCGTCTTTTGTCTGACAATCGTCTTCTACAATGGAACTATTAATTGCAGTGGGGACATGGCCATTGGACTTGATAATCAAACAGCGAGGAGCCAACTATCGGGTTAAAAAAGGGGACTTACGTAAAGTAGAGAAAATAATAGGATATCCGTGCTCTACCAAAAAGGAAATAAATCAGACTTATAGAAGAATGGCAGCAAGAATGGAACAACATA
>CM060954.1:161955015-162187515 GCA_030765055.1 Mantis religiosa
TCACCCACTTCGAAGTTTGAATTCTCCCAGTAGCACATAAAAATATCAATATTGGTGCGTGCACTTAAGGCAGTTATCGTGCTCGTTGCGGACAATATACCGTAATCACGTCAAGCTCAGTAAGAACAAATCTGAAGGCGTTTCTGAATAACTAATTCACCTTCATCTTGCTTCTCTGCTCTACCTTTTGTTTGTTGCTTTAAGGGTATGTATGACTGAAATTTTCAAATTCTGAACTAATAATGCTAGCTTTTTCAAATTTACACCATAGGTGTAGTATAATGTAAACATGTTACAACCTAAATTTAAACCATTTTTCTCCAGCAGTTTAGAAATTATGATAAATTTTGTATGTTTTTTGTTACGTCACTAAAAAAGTCCCTTGCGACAAAATATTTTGAATTTTGGTCTAATATTTTAACCCCATGTTCATAATACACATACGTTTTGAAATTGCTCTGGGTTTTTCTGTGTCTCCTTTAGTTTAGGTCACAAAAATTTTTAATTTACAAATATTCTTTTTTTGTCTAAAAAACTGTAAGTTTTGTATTTGAAAATTAAAAATATATGCTTATATACATTTCACAATAAAACCTAGGGCAATTTCCATTCCTCATGATATTCTGAACCTGTGTAGGAAATTTCATGAATGTAGTACAAAAACTGCATCGCAAGGAGCATTTTACAGGAAGAAAAATGCTGAAAATATGAACATTGAGAAAACAGCGATTAAAGATTTGATTGCATAACTCACATTAAAATCCACCAGGCTGATAGGTTGGACCCTCAGATTTCTTTTTCCTCTCCTCTGTTGCTGCTTTTTCCACCTTGTTCTTCTTTAGATGTTGCTTTTCTTCTGCACAACTTCGCTTCTTGCTTTGCAGGATACGAGTCTGATCTCGCTGCACTGAAGTTTTCCTTGCTGAGTCTACTACACTTTCACCTCTGATATTTTGCTGCAGCTCCAATGACTTAAGACTACCCATGTTAAACTCGCTGATGCTTTTAATAACAGCAAGATCCAATTTTTGTTTTGATATCAAAACTTCCTTTGGGCACTTATTCCACATGACATGATGCAAAGATTCATTGGCATTCTGTGTTTTTCCTGTTTTGCACCTCTCTAGTAATGTTGTAGAAGCCAGCCTCTGATAAATTGGCAACATTTTAGGAACTATTTTGTCTGAAAGCCTTATTTTTCTTTTCTTGAATTGAAAATTTAAGAACGGAAAACAGACAAAGAATGTGGATGTAGGCAAAAGAGGGCGTGACTCTGACAGAGTTTAAAGGCCACCGACATTTAAATAAGCATTTAAAAATGGCGTTCGGAGGCAAATTATGCATTTTTCACATTCGGGAATGTCTAAATTATTTTATAGAATTAAAATAAAAAAGTCGTTATTTTCAGATTTTCATGAAATTTCAGTCATACATACCCTTAAAGGAAGGCTAAATGTCGAAGTGTATTGATGTTTTGGGAGCTGGTAGTATGGCGCAAAACAAGATTTTTTAATCAATTGATCAGCACAGTGCTGTACAAATTGCAGAGCTACAGATGTAGAATAAAATTAAAGAACATAAAGAAAGAGGATAGTTGCATTGGAGTCCTCAAGTAAACTGATCTGATTACATAACATCAAGATTTAACTTTATAGAAATAATATGTGTTGTGGCAAGCGTGCAGCATCTAGACGGCGTCCCAGTTGAAAGAACATAGCACCTGTTACATGAGGAAGGTGGAGATGTACTAATTAATGATGACAATGCCCAATTCTCTGTGTATATGTACATTCCGGATGTACCACGGGACGTTCACACAGAATCGCAGCATCTTGTTTAGAAACACCTGTAGTCAGTGAATACGAGTAGGTGAAGCACATCCTGATACAGGACTGGCATATACGAGAGCTGCTGAATAAACACTGATCATAATTTTTTTACGGTCATAATTTTTCGCACTAAAATTCAATCTTACTATATTCTGTTATCTTAATGTGAAACAAACACGTCGTAGTAGTTTCATTGTTGGTACTCCTAGTTCCCGCCTCTGAGAACCAGGCAAGTTCAGACATGTTCAGTATCGCCTACCGCTGCAATGGAGGTAACATACAGTTAAAGTTGATGTTAGAGGAGGATCCGGAGTTTCTTTCAAACGTAATCACTGCTGATGAAACTTGACTACATCATTTTAATCCTGAGAGCAAACAGCAAAGCTCAGTGTGGAAATCTCCTTCATCACCAACCCCTAGAAAGCAAAAGTGGTTGCTTCTGCTGGGAAAGTTATGGTCATCTCATTCTTTGATATTCATGGAATGGTTTATCAGCATGTTGTACCTGCACACACATCAGTAACTGGACAATACTACAGGGATGTCCTGAAAACATTGCAAGTCCATATCAGGCGCAAAAGAGCACATTTCCGTGAAGCAGGCTGGATGTTGCACCACGATAATGCGCGGCCGCATATTGCCAATGTTGTTGCTGAATATCTTGCAAAAATCAACGTGAAGTGCATCCCTCACGCTCCCTATAGTCCGGATTTAGCCCCATGTGACTTTTTTCTATTCCCTAACTTAAAGAAACGCCTTCGTGGGAGACATTATCCATCATCAGAAGCAGTGGTGAAGGCTGTGTAGGCAATTTTGAAGGATATCTCAAAAAATGGTTTCCAGCATGTCTTTGATGACTGACAGAAACGCTGGGACAAGTGCATCGCATTCAGGGGAGACTATTTTGAGAAGGACCATCAAAATGAAGAAGATAAGTATAGATACGATGTCAAAAAATTGTGATCATTCTTCATTGAACAGTCCTCGTAGATGAAGTGGTCGTAGAATACTCTTGTATAGTAGCAGCGTACATTCAGCTTTAGGTTGAGGATGGTATACAACTTGTGAAGGCGAGCATAGGCTTGGTTAAGTTTGTTGGTGATATGTGTACTCCATGTTAGCCGACGATCAAGATGACGCCATGACATTTGACTGCACAATCAGAAGGAACCAAGGGACTTCATTGTTATAGAGCCCAATATATGCCGGAGCAGCTGGCCGGCGCAAGGTGAAAAGCTTGAGAAGACAATTGCCAGCGAGATAACCAGAAAGAAGACTGTAGCGTTTTAACGGCAGTTTCAGTGGAAAAGTGTGAAGTAAAGATCACAGTATCGTCAGCAAACATTGCGATACTTGTTGTAAGAAGTTCAGGCATATCAGCAGACTGTAGAAAAGAGGCGCAAGGATGTTACCCTGGGGTATGTCGGCTAGGTTAGTGTAGGGTGTGGAATGGATTGTACCAGGACGCACAGAAAACTGGCGTTCCGTAAGACATGTTGCTGTCGAGAGATCTACCCGAAAGTCCAAAGTCTCCGGCCTCTATCAGCCCGGGAGCGATGGAAAACTCCCGGGGATCTTTCCTTGCGGCAATACATTGAGTCTAACCCCCCCCCATCGACAACGTCAAGACGGGACGGAAATAGATACGCCACTTACGCGCGCCAACTCCAAAATGGGAAGGCTACCGATATGACCTCGGTGAGGCCACCTGGAGATCTAGCAGCTAGTACGCGGGAATATACGTCTTCCCTCAACCCCGTCCAGAGACGTACCCGATCACCCACGGGTATCGGGAACCACTTCCCCCCTCGAGTACAACCCAATCCGAACAACTCCCTATCAGGGAGGGGCTGGGCAGTTCGGCCCGAGGTTTCTCTAGTAACGTCAGAGGTAAAGTCTGTTTAGTTAACGTGTGTGCAGTTTGGAGTCAAAGGAACCTGATCCGACCGCCCACTTATGACCGTCATAAATCTATCTCCACACTTCAGAAATGGAACACTGTCGTTGAGGACCAATAGCAACCCTGATTTTCTCGAAGTGACAGTCGCATGTCTACTCCACGTGGAGTATCAGTTGTCAAAGTTCCAACTTCCAGTTGTTCTGTTTCATTACGTGCAGAAATTCGTTGTGTGTCACAATGTGGAGACCGTGGGAGGGAAATGCTGTGGTAAATGCAATTGAGGTAATAGATAACTTTCAGACAAGTTAAAATAATCAAAGTGAAGACAATAGTGTAAATAACTGGGCCGAGTTATATTACTGGAGAAGCTTCACAAAACAAAGTTATAAGGGGAACTGTTTCTAAACAAATTCAAGCGCTTGTTTTGAACATATATAAATATGTGCTGACAAATAATCTTGGTAAGGGTCGTGCAATGAACCTGATGATAAATTCTGGGTATTCACAGAAATACAGTAAGAAATATTGTGACGAAAGGAATACCAAAGACGCCGATCAAGTGTGAAAACAAAAGCAAACGTTTCTCTAAAGTGGATAATTTGACATGCGATTTAATTCGTCGAGAAATTTATAGATTCTGTGCAAAAGGGAGAGCGCCGACCTTAGACGAATTGGTTGCACATTTGCAAGAAATTTGTGATTTTCCTTATGGGCACTGCACTTTGCGCGGTCTCCTAAAGGAGCTGGGTTTCAAATACCGCACTTTGAATAAGTTAAGGGTTATTATGGAATCCAGTAGAATTGTAGCTTGGCGATATATATATATATATATATATATATATATATATATATATATATATATATATATATCGTCAAAACTAAGGAAATTTTGCAGTAATGGACATAAGATAATTTTTTTGACGAAACCTCGTACGACACCCATGACGTATCGAGAAAGGTGGCAGAAAGATCTGGGAGAAGGAGGGTCGGGGGTTGTAAAACGATTATAAGGGTTCGTCAAAGGCAGAAGCCGACGTGCACACGCGTTAACTAAACAGACTTTACCACGAGTGCTAAGGGTCCACAGCGCTCGCACCACGGCAGCTGAAGGGGACGGATTTCCTCCCCTACGGGTCGTTCCGTAAGACAGCTAGTAAGCAAGTGAAGTAAGTAGAGCGGAAGACCTAGGTCATGTAGTTTATACTACACTATCAAAAGCGCGCCTCGGTTGCGTAGATGGTAGCGTGTCTGCCTCACGTTCAAGAGGTCCCGAGTTTGAATCTCGGTCAGGGTGAGTTAACTGGATAAGGTTTTTACGGGGTTTTCCCTTATCCTTAAAGACTTATGTCGGGTAGCTCTAAGCTCCATGGACCCCGGACTCATTTGAGCATCATTTCACCAATTTCATTCATCATCCGATATGACTTCACGTTGGAGGACGTAAATTACAAAAAAAAAAAAAAAAAAAAAAAACCTATCAAACGCCTCAGTGATATCTAGAAATTCTGCCACAGTATGCTCCGTGGCGTCAAAGCTACGGGTGATATGTTAGGTAAGTCACAAGAGCTTGTGAGTACTGGAATGATCTGTCTGAATCCAAACTGTTAGGCCGGTATAACTGAGGTATCAAAAACAAACCGAGGCCGCGCCATGGCTCAGTGGTTAGACCACTTGGCTCTCACCAAGGCGGCCCGGGTTCGATCCCAGGCGACCGCAAAGTGAGATTTGTGGTGGACAACACGGCGCTGGGGCGGGTTTTCTCCGGGATCTCCGGTTTCCCCCGCCATCTCATTCCACCGGTGCTCCATCTTCATCTCATGTATCACCAGTGTCACCGCCTGCGGTGCCGTATGTAGTAAAAGCGGGCGTTAAATACTACACATTTACATTTTCATTTCATTTCATTTTCCTGGGTCTTCCTCTTCTTCTTCTTCTTCTGCCTCCCTTTCAGCTGCCGTGGTGCGGGCGCTGCGGACCCTTAGCACTCGTGGTACCTCTGACGTTACTAGAGGAATCTCGGGCCGAACTGCCGAGCCCCTCCTTCGGGAGTTGTGCGGATTGGGATGGCTTCGACGGGGCAGTGTGTTCCCGATACCCGTGGGTATCGGGTACGTCTTCGGACGGGGTTGAGGGAAGCCATTAATTCTCCCGGGTACTAGCCTGCTCAGCTAGTAGAAGGTGTGCTAGATCACCAGGTGGCCTCACCGAGGACATATCGGTAGTCTTCACCTTGAGTGTTGACGCGCGTAAGTGGTGTATCCACTTCCATCCCGTCTTGTGTCCATAGGACCAGATGGGGGGGGGGGCTTGTTAGTCTCTAGGTCTTGCCCTATGGAAAGCCCCACGGAGGATGCCGAGCGCCCTTTGGGACAGCTCGGATAACTCCCTGGTCGAAGGAGGCCCGGGTCTTGTTCCTACGGGTTCAAGACTAATGGGAGTAGAACCTCTGGGCTCAACTCCTTCTGCCATCCAGCTTTCCTATGAACATCTACTTAACTACACTGGTTTCTGGCATTCTCTGCACATGGCCAATCCACCTTATTTTTCCTTGTCTAATTTTCACTACTATATTTGGTTGTCCAAATATGTACTGTAACTCCAAGTTAGTCCGCATTCTCCATCCGTCCAGCTCCTTTATCACTCCAAATATATTTCTCAAAATCTTCCTTTCCCACCGTAATAACGACTGTTCTTCTCTGGTTGTCAACACCCAGCTTTCTGAACCATACATTGCTATTGGTCTTAATAGAGTTGTGTATATTTTAATTTTAGTATTCCTACTGACGTTACTTGATTTAACCATTTTCTTCAAGGCATAGAAACATCTGTTACCACTTGCTATTGTTTCTTGAATTTCCACTGATGTTTCATTGTCTACTGTTACTATAGTTACCAGGTATTTAAATTTTTCCACTCTTTGATATTCTTTCTCATGTAATTTAACTGTAGGTTCTCTTCTTGTTACATCCCCGTCACCTCCGATCTTCAATCCTAGATCTTGTGCTTTCTCTTCCAACACTACATAATTTTCCTCAAGAGCTCTTACATTCCTTGCGAGAATTGTCACATCGTCAGCATCGTCAGTACTGATCTGTAAAGTATGGTTCCTCCAGGTTTTATGGGTAATTGTCGGATTGGAAATTAATTATTCTTTCACACTGGCCGTGTGTAGGCTAAATTGTGGAAACATAGAGTCAGACTGAAAAATTCAATGCCATAGCCGGGATTTGAACCACGGATCTTCTGGTTTCCGTCCAGCCGCACTACCATTGTGCTACCATGGCCAACGTGCCGATATGACATTAAATTCTCCAACTGACTCATATTTTCCCGGTAAACCACTTAGGAGTTCTCATAAACACATGAGACAACTGCCTTAATGGCGACTTACTATGCTGTAAGTACTTTAAGGCCCGGGCTTTATAGTAAACCACTAGGAGTTCTCATAAACACATGAGACAACTACCTTAATGACGACTTACTATGCTGTAAGTACTTTAAGGCCCGGGCTTTATAGTAAACCACTAGGAGTTCTCATAAACACATGAGACAACTACCTTAATGACGACTTACTATGCTGTAAGTACTTTAAGGCCCGAACTTTATAGTAAACCACTAGGAGTTCTCATAAACACATGAGACAACTACCTTAATGACGACTTACTATGCTGTAAGTACTTTAAGGCCCGAACTTTATAGTAAACCACTAGGAGTTCTCATAAACACATGAGACAACTACCTTAATGACGACTTACTATGCTGTAAGTACTTTAAGACCCGGGCTTTATAGTAAACCACTAGGAGTTCTCATAAACACATGAGACAACTACCTTAATGACGACTTACTATGCTGTAAGTACTTTAAGGCCTGGGCTTTATAGTTAACCACTAGGAGTTCTCATAAACACATGAGACAACTACCTTAATGACGACTTACTATGCTGTAAGTACTTTAAGGTCCGGGCTTTATAGTAAACCACTAGGAGTTCTCATAAACACACGAGACAACTACCTTAATGACGACTTACTATGCTGTAAGTACTTTAAGACCCGGGCTTTATAGTAAACCACTAGGAGTTCTCATAAACACATGAGACAACTATCTTAATGACGACTTACTATGCTGTAAGTACTTTAAGGTCCGGACTTTATAGTAAACCACTAGGAGTTCTCATAAACACACGAGACAACTACCTTAATGACGACTTACTATGCTGTAAGTACTTTAAGACCCGGGCTTTATAGTAAACCACTAGGAGTTCTCATAAACACATGAGACAACTACCTTAATGACGACTTACTATGCTGTAAGTACTTTAAGGCCCGGGCTTTATAGTAAACCACTAGGAGTTCTCATAAACACATGAGACAACTATCTTAATGACGACTTACTATGCTGTAAGTACTTTAAGGTCCGGACTTTATAGTAAACCACTAGGAGTTCGCATAAACACATGAGACAACTACCTTAATGACGACTTACTATGCTGTAAGTACTTTAAGGTCCGGACTTTATAGTAAACCACTAGGAGTTCTCATAAACACATGAGACAACTATCTTAATGACGACTTACTATGCTGTAAGTACTTTAAGGTCCGGACTTTATAGTAAACCACTAGGAGTTCTCATAAACACATGAGACAACTACCTTAATGGCGACTTACTATGCTGTAAGTACTTTAAGGTCCGGACTTTATAGTAAACCACTAGGAGTTCGCATAAACACATGAGACAACTACCTTAATGACGACTTACTATGCTGTAAGTACTTTAAGACCCGGGCTTTATAGTTAACCACTAGGAGTTCTCATAAACACATGAGACAACTACCTTAATGACTACTTACTATGCTGTAAGTACTTTAAGGCCCGGGCTTTATAGTAAACCACTAGGAGTTCTCATAAACACATGAGACAACTACCTTAATGACGACTTACTATGCTGTAAGTACTTTAAGGCCCGAACTTTATAGTAAACCACTAGGAGTTCTCATAAACACATGAGACAACTACCTTAATGACGACTTACTATGCTGTATGTACTTTAAGACCCGGGCTTTATAGTAAACCACTAGGAGTTCTCATAAACACATGAGACAACTACCTTAATGACTACTTACTATGCTGTAAGTACTTTAAGGCCTGGGCTTTATAGTAAACCACTAGGAGTTCTCATAAACACATGAGACAACTACCTTAATGGCGACTTACTATGCTGTAAGTACTTTAAGGCCTGGGCTTTATAGTTAACCACTAGGAGTTCTCATAAACACATGAGACAACTACCTTAATGACGACTTACTATGCTGTAAGAACTTTAAGGCCCGGGCTTTATAGTTAACCACTAGGAGTTCTCATAAACACATGAGACAACTACCTTAATGACGACTTACTATGCTGTAAGTACTTTAAGGCCCGGGCTTTATAGTAAACCACTAGGAGTTCTCATAAACACACGAGATAACTACCTTAATGACGACTTACTATGCTGTAAGTACTTTAAGGCCCGGGCTTTATAGTAAACCACTAGGAGTTCTCATAAACACATGAGACAACTACCTTAATGACGACTTACTATGCTGTAAGTACTTTAAGGCCCGGGCTTTATAGTAAACCACTAGGAGTTCTCATAAACACATGAGACAACTACCTTAATGACGACTTACTATGCTGTAAGTACTTTAAGGCCCGGGCTTTATAGTAAACCACTAGGAGTTCTCATAAACACATGAGACAACTACCTTAATGACGACTTACTATGCTGTAAGTACTTTAAGGCCCGGGCTTTATAGTAAACCACTAGGAGTTCTCATAAACACATGAGACAACTACCTTAATGACGACTTACTATGCTGTAAGTACCCTAAGGCCCGGGCTTTATAGTAAACCACTAGGAGTTCTCATAAACACATGAGACAACTACCTTAATGACGACTTACTATGCTGTAAGTACTTTAAGGTCCGGGCTTTATAGTAAACCACTAGGAGTTCTCATAAACACATGAGACAACTACCTTAATGACGACTTACTATGCTGTAAGTACTTTAAGGCCCGGGCTTTATAGTAAACCACTAGGAGTTCTCATAAACACATGAGACAACTACCTTAATGACGACTTACTATGCTGTAAGTACCCTAAGGCCCGGGCTTTATAGTAAACCACTAGGAGTTCTCATAAACACATGAGACAACTACCTTAATGACGACTTACTATGCTGTAAGTACTTTAAGGTCCGGGCTTTATAGTAAACCACTAGGAGTTCTCATAAACACATGAGACAACTACCTTAATGACGACTTACTATGCTGTAAGTACTTTAAGGCCCGGGCTTTATAGTAAACCACTAGGAGTTCTCATAAACACATGAGACAACTACCTTAATGACGACTTACTATGCTGTAAGTACTTTAAGGTCCGGGCTTTATAGTAAACCACTAGGAGTTCTCATAAACACATGAGACAACTACCTTAATGACGACATACTATGCTGTAAGTACTTTAAGACCCGGGCTTTATAGTAAACCACTAGGAGTTCTCATAAACACATGAGACAACTACCTTAATGACGACTTACTATGCTGTAAGTACTTTAAGGTCCGGACTTTATAGTAAACCACTAGGAGTTCTCATAAACACATGAGACAACTACCTTAATGACGACTTACTATGCTGTAAGTACTTTAAGGTCCGGGCTTTATAGTAAACCACTAGGAGTTCTCATAAACACATGAGACAACTACCTTAATGACGACTTACTATGCTGTAAGTACTTTAAGACCCGGGCTTTATAGTAAACCACTAGGAGTTCTCATAAACACATGAGACAACTACCTTAATGACGACTTACTATGCTGTAAGTACTTTAAGGTCCGGGCTTTATAGTAAACCACTAGGAGTTCTCATAAACACATGAGACAACTACCTTAATGACGACTTACTATGCTGTAAGTACTTTAAGGCCCGGGCTTTATAGTAAACCACTAGGAGTTCTCATAAACACATGAGACAACTACCTTAATGAGGACTTACTATGCTGTAAGTACTTTAAGACCCGGGCTTTATAGTAAACCACTAGGAGTTCTCATAAACACATGAGACAACTACCTTAATGGCGACTTACTATGCTGTAAGTACTTTAAGACCCGGGCTTTATAGTAAACCACTAGGAGTTCTCATAAACACATGAGACAACTACCTTAATGAGGACTTACTATGCTGTAAGTACTTTAAGACCCGGGCTTTATAGTAAACCACTAGGAGTTCTCATAAACACATGAGACAACTACCTTAATGGCGACTTACTATGCTGTAAGTACTTTAAGACCCGGGCTTTATAGTAAACCACTAGGAGTTCTCATAAACACATGAGACAACTACCTTAATGACGACTTACTATACTGTAAGTACTTTAAGGCCCGGGCTTTATAGTAAACCACTAGGAGTTCTCATAAACACATGAGACAACTACCTTAATGACGACTTACTATGCTGTAAGTACTTTAAGACCCGGGCTTTATAGTAAACCACTAGGAGTTCTCATAAACACATGAGACAACTATCTTAATGACGACTTACTATGCTGTAAGTACTTTAAGACCCGGGCTTTATAGTAAACCACTAGGAGTTCTCATAAACACATGAGACAACTACCCTAATGACGACTTACTATGCTGTAAGTACTTTAAGACCCGGGCTTTATAGTAAACCACTAGGAGTTCTCATAAACACATGAGACAACTACCTTAATGACGACTTACTATGCTGTAAGTACTTTAAGACCCGGGCTTTATAGTAAACCACTAGGAGTTCTCATAAACACATGAGACAACTATCTTAATGACGACTTACTATGCTGTAAGTACTTTAAGGTCCGGACTTTATAGTAAACCACTAGGAGTTCTCATAAACACATGAGACAACTACCTTAATGACGACTTACTATGCTGTAAGTACTTTAAGGCCCGGGCTTTATAGTAAACCACTAGGAGTTCGCATAAACACATGAGACAACTACCTTAATGACGACTTACTATGCTGTAAGTACTTTAAGACCCGGGCTTTATAGTTAACCACTAGGAGTTCTGATAAACACATGAGACAACTACCTTAATGACGACTTACAATGCTGTAAGTACTTTAAGGCCCGGGCTTTATAGTAAACCACTAGGAGTTCTGATAAACACATGAGACAACTACCTTAATGACGACTTACTATGCTGTAAGTACTTTAAGGCCCGGGCTTTATAGTAAACCACTAGGAGTTCTCATAAACACATGAGACAACTACCTTAATGACGACTTACTATGCTGTAAGTACTTTAAGGCCCGGGCTTTATAGTAAACCACTAGGAGTTCTCATAAACACATGAGACAACTACCTTAATGACGACTTACTATGCTGTAAGTACTTTAAGGCCCGGGCTTTATAGTAAACCACTAGGAGTTCTCATAAACACATGAGACAACTACCTTAATGACGACTTACTATGCTGTAAGTACTTTAAGGCCCGGGCTTTATAGTAAACCACTAGGAGTTCTCATAAACACATGAGACAACTACCTTAATGACGACTTACTATGCTGTAAGTACTTTAAGGCCCGGGCTTTATAGTAAACCACTAGGAGTTCTCATAAACACATGAGACAACTACCTTAATGACGACTTACTATGCTGTAAGTACTTTAAGGCCCGAACTTTATAGTAAACCACTAGGAGTTCTCATAAACACATGAGACAACTACCTTAATGACGACTTACTATGCTGTAAGTACTTTAAGACCCGGGCTTTATAGTAAACCACTAGGAGTTCTCATAAACACATGAGACAACTACCTTAATGACGACTTACTATGCTGTAAGTACTTTAAGGCCCGGGCTTTATAGTAAACCACTAGGAGTTCTCATAAACACATGAGACAACTATCTTAATGACGACTTACTATGCTGTAAGTACTTTAAGGTCCGGACTTTATAGTAAACCACTAGGAGTTCGCATAAACACATGAGACAACTACCTTAATGACGACTTACTATGCTGTAAGTACTTTAAGGTCCGGACTTTATAGTAAACCACTAGGAGTTCTCATAAACACATGAGACAACTATCTTAATGACGACTTACTATGCTGTAAGTACTTTAAGGTCCGGACTTTATAGTAAACCACTAGGAGTTCTCATAAACACATGAGACAACTACCTTAATGGCGACTTACTATGCTGTAAGTACTTTAAGGTCCGGACTTTATAGTAAACCACTAGGAGTTCGCATAAACACATGAGACAACTACCTTAATGACGACTTACTATGCTGTAAGTACTTTAAGACCCGGGCTTTATAGTTAACCACTAGGAGTTCTCATAAACACATGAGACAACTACCTTAATGACTACTTACTATGCTGTAAGTACTTTAAGGCCCGGGCTTTATAGTAAACCACTAGGAGTTCTCATAAACACATGAGACAACTACCTTAATGACGACTTACTATGCTGTAAGTACTTTAAGGCCCGAACTTTATAGTAAACCACTAGGAGTTCTCATAAACACATGAGACAACTACCTTAATGACGACTTACTATGCTGTATGTACTTTAAGACCCGGGCTTTATAGTAAACCACTAGGAGTTCTCATAAACACATGAGACAACTACCTTAATGACTACTTACTATGCTGTAAGTACTTTAAGGCCTGGGCTTTATAGTAAACCACTAGGAGTTCTCATAAACACATGAGACAACTACCTTAATGGCGACTTACTATGCTGTAAGTACTTTAAGGCCTGGGCTTTATAGTTAACCACTAGGAGTTCTCATAAACACATGAGACAACTACCTTAATGACGACTTACTATGCTGTAAGAACTTTAAGGCCCGGGCTTTATAGTTAACCACTAGGAGTTCTCATAAACACATGAGACAACTACCTTAATGACGACTTACTATGCTGTAAGTACTTTAAGGCCCGGGCTTTATAGTAAACCACTAGGAGTTCTCATAAACACACGAGATAACTACCTTAATGACGACTTACTATGCTGTAAGTACTTTAAGGCCCGGGCTTTATAGTAAACCACTAGGAGTTCTCATAAACACATGAGACAACTACCTTAATGACGACTTACTATGCTGTAAGTACTTTAAGGCCCGGGCTTTATAGTAAACCACTAGGAGTTCTCATAAACACATGAGACAACTACCTTAATGACGACTTACTATGCTGTAAGTACTTTAAGGCCCGGGCTTTATAGTAAACCACTAGGAGTTCTCATAAACACATGAGACAACTACCTTAATGACGACTTACTATGCTGTAAGTACTTTAAGGCCCGGGCTTTATAGTAAACCACTAGGAGTTCTCATAAACACATGAGACAACTACCTTAATGACGACTTACTATGCTGTAAGTACCCTAAGGCCCGGGCTTTATAGTAAACCACTAGGAGTTCTCATAAACACATGAGACAACTACCTTAATGACGACTTACTATGCTGTAAGTACTTTAAGGTCCGGGCTTTATAGTAAACCACTAGGAGTTCTCATAAACACATGAGACAACTACCTTAATGACGACTTACTATGCTGTAAGTACTTTAAGGCCCGGGCTTTATAGTAAACCACTAGGAGTTCTCATAAACACATGAGACAACTACCTTAATGACGACTTACTATGCTGTAAGTACCCTAAGGCCCGGGCTTTATAGTAAACCACTAGGAGTTCTCATAAACACATGAGACAACTACCTTAATGACGACTTACTATGCTGTAAGTACTTTAAGGTCCGGGCTTTATAGTAAACCACTAGGAGTTCTCATAAACACATGAGACAACTACCTTAATGACGACTTACTATGCTGTAAGTACTTTAAGGCCCGGGCTTTATAGTAAACCACTAGGAGTTCTCATAAACACATGAGACAACTACCTTAATGACGACTTACTATGCTGTAAGTACTTTAAGGTCCGGGCTTTATAGTAAACCACTAGGAGTTCTCATAAACACATGAGACAACTACCTTAATGACGACATACTATGCTGTAAGTACTTTAAGACCCGGGCTTTATAGTAAACCACTAGGAGTTCTCATAAACACATGAGACAACTACCTTAATGACGACTTACTATGCTGTAAGTACTTTAAGGTCCGGACTTTATAGTAAACCACTAGGAGTTCTCATAAACACATGAGACAACTACCTTAATGACGACTTACTATGCTGTAAGTACTTTAAGGTCCGGGCTTTATAGTAAACCACTAGGAGTTCTCATAAACACATGAGACAACTACCTTAATGACGACTTACTATGCTGTAAGTACTTTAAGACCCGGGCTTTATAGTAAACCACTAGGAGTTCTCATAAACACATGAGACAACTACCTTAATGACGACTTACTATGCTGTAAGTACTTTAAGGTCCGGGCTTTATAGTAAACCACTAGGAGTTCTCATAAACACATGAGACAACTACCTTAATGACGACTTACTATGCTGTAAGTACTTTAAGACCCGGGCTTTATAGTACACCACTGGGAGTTCTCATAAACACATGAGACAACTACCTTAATGGCGACTTACTATGCTGTAAGTACTTTAAGGCCCGGGCTTTATAGTTAACCACTAGGAGTTCTCATAAACACATGAGACAACTACCTTAATGACGACTTACTATGCTGTAAGTACTTTAAGGCCCGGGCTTTATAGTTAACCACTAGGAGTTCTCATAAACACATGAGACAACTACCTTAATGACGACTTACTATGCTGTAAGTACTTTAAGACCCGGGCTTTATAGTTAACCACTAGGAGTTCTCATAAACACAAGAGACAACTACCTTAATGACGACTTACTATGCTGTAAGTACTTTAAGGTCCGGGCTTTATAGTAAACCACTAGGAGTTCTCATAAACACATGAGACAACTACCTTAATGACGACTTACTATGCTGTAAGTACTTTAAGGTCCGGGCTTTATAGTAAACCACTAGGAGTTCTCATAAACACATGAGACAACTACCTTAATGACGACTTACTATGCTCTAAGTACTTTAAGGTCCGGGCTTTATAGTAAACCGCTAGGAGTTCTCATAAACACATGAGACAACTACCTTAATGACGACTTACTATGCTGTAAGTACTTTAAGGCCCGGGCTTTATAGTAAACCACTAGGAGTTCTCATAAACACATGAGACAACTACCTTAATGGCGACTTACTATGCTGTAAGTACTTTAAGGCCCGGGCTTTATAGTTAACCACTAGGAGTTCTCATAAACACATGAGACAACTACCTTAATGGCGACTTACTATGCTGTGAGTACTTTAAGGCCCGGGCTTTATAGTTAACCACTAGGAGTTCTCATAAACACATGAGACAACTACCTTAATGGCGACTTACTATGCTGTAAGTACTTTAAGGCCCGGGCTTTATAGTTAACCACTAGGAGTTCTCATAAACACATGAGACAACTACCTTAATGACGACTTACTATGCTGTAAGTACTTTAAGGCCCGGGCTTTATAGTTAACCACTAGGAGTTCTCATAAACACATGAGACAACTACCTTAATGGCGACTTACTATGCTGTGAGTACTTTAAGGCCCGGGCTTTATAGTAAACCACTAGGAGTTCTCATAAACACATGAGACAACTATCTTAATGACGACTTACTATGCTGTGAGTACTTTAAGGCCCGGGCTTTATAGTAAACCACTAGGAGTTCTCATAAACACATGAGACAACTATCTTAATGACGACTTACTATGCTGTGAGTACTTTAAGGCCCGGGCTTTATAGTAAACCACTAGGAGTTCTCATAAACACATGAGACAACTATCTTAATGACGACTTACTATGCTGTGAGTACTTTAAGGCCCGGGCTTTATAGTAAACCACTAGGAGTTCTCATAAACACATGAGACAACTACCTTAATGACGACTTACTATGCTGTGAGTACTTTAAGGCCCGGGCTTTATAGTAAACCACTAGGAGTTCTCATAAACACATGAGACAACTACCTTAATGACGACTTACTATGCTGTAAGTACTTTAAGGCCCGGGCTTTATAGTAAACCACTAGGAGTTCTCATAAACACATGAGACAACTACCTTAATGACGACTTACTATGCTGTAAGTACTTTAAGGCCCGGGCTTTATAGTAAACCACTAGGAGTTCTCATAAACACATGAGACAACTACCCTAATGACGACTTACTATGCTGTGAGTACTTTAATGCCCGGGCTTTATAGTAAACCACTAGGAGTTCTCATAAACACATGAGACAACTATCTTAATGACGACTTACTATGCTGTGAGTACTTTAAGGCCCGGGCTTTATAGTAAACCACTAGGAGTTCTCATAAACACATGAGACAACTATCTTAATGACGACTTACTATGCTGTGAGTACTTTAAGGCCCGGGCTTTATAGTAAACCACTAGGAGTTCTCATAAACACATGAGACAACTACCTTAATGACGACTTACTATGCTGTGAGTACTTTAAGGCCCGGGCTTTATAGTAAACCACTAGGAGTTCTCATAAACACATGAGACAACTACCTTAATGGCGACTTACTATGCTGTAAGTACTTTAAGGCCCGGGCTTTATAGTAAACCACTAGGAGTTCTCATAAACACATGAGACAACTACCTTAATGACGACTTACTATGCTGTAAGTACTTTAAGGCCCGGGCTTTATAGTAAACCACTAGGAGTTCTCATAAACACATGAGACAACTACCTTAATGGCGACTTACTATGCTGTAAGTACTTTAAGGCCCGGGCTTTATAGTAAACCACTAGGAGTTCTCATAAACACATGAGACAACTACCTTAATGGCGACTTACTATGCTGTAAGTACTTTAAGGCCCGGGCTTTATAGTAAACCACTAGGAGTTCTCATAAACACATGAGACAACTACCTTAATGACGACTTACTATGCTGTAAGTACTTTAAGGCCCGGGCTTTATAGTAAACCACTAGGAGTTCTCATAAACACATGAGACAACTACCTTAATGACGTCTTACTATGCTGTAAGTACTTTAAGACCCGGGCTTTATAGTAAACCACTAGGAGTTCTCATAAACACATGAGACAACTACCTTAATGACGACTTACTATGCTGTAAGTACTTTAAGGCCCGGGCTTTATAGTAAACCACTAGGAGTTCTGATAAACACATGAGACAACTACCTTAATGGCGACTTACTATGCTGTAAGTACTTTAAGGCCCGGGCTTTATAGTAAACCACTAGGAGTTCTCATAAACACATGAGACAACTACCTTAATGATGACTTACTATGCTGTAAGCACTTTAAGGCCCGGGCTTTATAGTAAACCACTAGGAGTTCTCATAAACACATGAGACAACTACCTTAATGACGACTTACTATGCTGTGAGTACTTTAAGGCCCGGGCTTTATAGTAAACCACTAGGAGTTCTCATAAACACATGAGACAACTACCTTAATGATGACTTACTATGCTGTAAGCACTTTAAGGCCCGGGCTTTATAGTAAACCACTAGGAGTTCTCATAAACACATGAGACAACTACCTTAATGGTGACTTACTATGCTGTAAGTACTTTAAGGCCCGGGCTTTATAGTAAACCACTAGGAGTTCTCATAAACACATGAGACAACTACCTTAATGACGACTTACTATGCTGTAAGTACTTTAAGGCCCGGGCTTTATAGTAAACCACTAGGAGTTCTCATAAACACATGAGACAACTACCTTAATGACGTCTTACTATGCTGTAAGTACTTTAAGGCCCGGGCTTTATAGTAAACCACTAGGAGTTCTCATAAACACATGAGACAACTACCCTAATGACGACTTACTATGCTGTAAGTACTTTAAGGCCCGGGCTTTATAGTAAACCACTAGGAGTTCTCATAAACACATGAGACAACTACCTTAATGACGACTTACTATGCTGTAAGTACTTTAAGACCCGGGCTTTATAGTAAACCACTAGGAGTTCTCATAAACACATGAGACAACTACCTTAATGACGACTTACTATGCTGTGAGTACTTTAAGGCCCGGGCTTTATAGTAAACCACTAGGAGTTCTGATAAACACATGAGACAACTACCTTAATGACGACTTACTATGCTGTGAGTACTTTAAGGCCCGGGCTTTATAGTAAACCACTAGGAGTTCCCATAAACACATGAGACAACTACCTTAATGACGACTTACTATGCTGTAAGTACTTTAAGGCCCGGGCTTTATAGTAAACCACTAGGAGTTCTCATAAACACATGAGACAACTACCTTAATGACGACTTACTATGCTGTAAGTACTTTAAGGCCCGGGCTTTATAGTAAACCACTAGGAGTTCTCATAAACACATGAGACAACTACCTTAATGACGTCTTACTATGCTGTAAGTACTTTAAGGCCCGGGCTTTATAGTAAACCACTAGGAGTTCTCATAAACACATGAGACAACTACCTTAATGACGACTTACTATGCTGTAAGTACTTTAAGGCCCGGGCTTTATAGTAAACCACTAGGAGTTCTCATAAACACATGAGACAACTACCTTAATGACGTCTTACTATGCTGTAAGTACTTTAAGGCCCGGGCTTTATAGTAAACCACTAGGAGTTCTCATAAACACATGAGACAACTACCCTAATGACGACTTACTATGCTGTAAGTACTTTAAGGCCCGGGCTTTATAGTAAACCACTAGGAGTTCTCATAAACACATGAGACAACTACCTTAATGACGACTTACTATGCTGTAAGTACTTTAAGGCCCGGGCTTTATAGTAAACCACTAGGAGTTCTCATAAACACATGAGACAACTACCTTAATGACGACTTACTATGCTGTAAGTACTTTAAGGCCCGGGCTTTATAGTAAACCACTAGGAGTTCTCATAAACACATGAGACAACTACCCTAATGACGACTTACTATGCTGTAAGTACTTTAAGGCCCGGGCTTTATAGTAAACCACTAGGAGTTCTCATAAACACATGAGACAACTACCTTAATGACGACTTACTATGCTGTAAGTACTTTAAGGCCCGGGCTTTATAGTAAACCACTAGGAGTTCTCATAAACACATGAGACAACTACCTTAATGACGACTTACTATGCTGTAAGTACTTTAAGGCCCGGGCTTTATAGTAAACCACTATTAGGTTAATTAATGGAAATTAATTATTCTTTCACACTGGCCGTGTGTAGGCTAAATTGTGGAAACATAGAGTCAGACTGAAAAATTCAATGCCATAGCCGGGATTTGAACCACGGATCTTCTGGTTTCCGTCCAGCCGCACTACCATTGTGCTACTATGGCCAACGTGGTTCAAATCCCGGCTATGGCATTGAATTTTTCAGTCTGACTCTATGTTTCCACAATTGTCGGATTACTTTTTCCTGTGCTAAATTAAACAGCAGTGTGGATAACACATCTCCTTGTCTCAACCCCCTCTACACGGTAAATATACCTGATAAATCTTGTTCCATTCTAACCCTGCATCTTGTCAATTCCATAGTCACTCTTGTCAATCTCACCAGTTTCTGTGGTATTCCGAACTCTCTCTTTTAGCTCTATCCAGGCTATCATACGCTTGTTTAAAATCCACATACAGCTGACAGTGATACAATACTGACAGAGAAGTTCGCTTTAATATTTCAGCATGTCTGTGAGAACAGATACAATGATCATCGCACAATATGAACCTTAAGACCTTGAACTGGAAACAGTTCGCTTACATAGCTATCGTTCATATGTACAGAAAACAAACTAACTCAAAGTAGATGTGTTCTACGAAAGAAGGCGTTTGTTACAGTGAAACAAAATAGTGACGATTTGTGAATATAGTTTCTATTTTAATGATGCCATATTTGTATACTGTCTGTAATGGACTTTCAACCAATTTTTATTTCATTAAAATACTTAATAAATACCGAAGATATGAATGTGTAGTTATGAAGCATTTTAACACTATGAATATCATGTACTAATGTTATACACTGCGCGCAGAAATTTTAGTCTTGGAGCAACAATATCGCTTCTTTCATCCTCTTGCGACCGTCATTTGTTCTCCTATATTTTTTTGTTTATCCAGATTTATTGAACGCTATTTTACACAGTGGTATATTAGGGTTAGAGGTAATACATAAAAATACACAATTTTAACAAAATTATTTTAAATATTAGAAGGAAGAAATTGTGTTTTAATCTGATGCATATTAGTTTAAACTATTTCAGACGTTTAAACACTGAGTTTATAAACATAATGAAGTACTTATACTGTTGTGGCTTCATTAGCAAAGATGTGAGCGGAGCAGAAAATTCAGTTCCTAGAGAGTCTAGCTTGAATATTAATTCTTGTCTTTCTCTCCAGAAAATGGGACAACAGAAAAGGAGATAAACCACAGTTTGAAATTCTTCACCACACATGCACTTGGGGTTGGATGTTAAGTGAAAACGTGATAAGTATTCACCAAATTTACCATGTCCACTTAAAAATTGTGTCAAAACAAAATTTGGTACAAGAGCTTCACATTTTCCTCTGTCATATACACTAGGGAAAAATAATGTTTTTGTTAAACTTCCATTTGGAGTTGTCAGCCATTGTTGGTTCCATTCTTCAAGAATTTGTTGATGTATTATTCTCCTTACATTAGAAAATAGGACATAAAGAGTATGTCACAGGAAGATTGTTCTATATTTGAACCCAAGAGATTTCACAATATTATACATAGAAGATACAGAATCCGTATATTGTATTTTCCCCCTCATTAAATTGGTCAGTCCTTTGGCAGTTGATATTCACCCTTCTCATATAAATCATAAATTGTTCTACGGAAAACACACATTTGAAGATTGTCTAAGTTGGTAGCACGTATTTTAGCTGCTTGATGTTTACCTGGAGATCTAAATATAGAAACGTCTCCTAATTTGCTAATCTTTTTACCTTCTTTAACAATGTTCGTCACAGAATGAGCACTCACGTGACAAGTTTGTAACATTAATTCTCGACTCTAAGCGAAATTTGTACTTTCAAAAATGTCTTTAATTGACATGTGTTTGAGAAAGGTATACACATTAACAAGAATAGTAAAATCTTAAGAGTTGTTTCGCAGTTACTACTAGACGCACCAGTACTAGGTTTGCTAAGCGATATATTTACTAACTTTGAAAAGCACGTGTGATCACCACTACTGAATGTAAGATACAAAATACAACTGCAACATAGCACGTGTGTGCTTTTGTTTACTGACAGTTAATGATTCTTTTGTTTCTAGTCAGGCGACTTAACTTTCCATATCTCCGAAACCAGATGTGCTACCAACATTGGGTTTGGACAGTAATCCTCAGAAAAAATAGCTCTGTAACATAGGAAAAACAAAATAATTCTTTAATCGGTGTCTTTAGAGCGCGCAAAATAATACGCCGTATGGTTCGGCAAAGCGAGTCAGTGTGCATGCTAAACTGTACAACGTTGCACGCACCGCATTGGCTACTAGCGATAGAACACCACGCCTAGCCCCGCCTTATGTTCATTCCTGTTTTACAGCTACCTGAGGACTGAGAGTAGAGACAAAGTGTTGAAAGCTGCTGTAACGGTGCCCATCCAAGTGTAACAGTAGTTTTGGGTTATGTTTGGAGGAGGTATGAAAAGTTTATAGGTTTATAAAGGAGGATGATTATGTAAATCTATTTAGTCTTTTAAATAAGTAAAAATATATGTAATTTCGTGATTGACCGTAGTAATAATTGTATGACGTAATGTTATGACGTGGAATCAAATCGGCCAATCACAAAATTAAGATACGAGTAACGATAGAATAGTGGTGCAAGATGAAGAACATTTATGTAATAGTTGGAACTGTTTAAAAATAACAAAGTAAGAATTTATCGATATGTTGGAAGTGAATGGGAAAGGAAGTTCAAGTAAAATGTAATCTAAATAATACAATTAAATAATTACAAAATTTGACTTCTCCGAAACTTTATTACGAACCACGCCTGAAAAACAGATGTCTCATGACTCTTATTTATTCAAGCACAATCATCAAGAAACAAATCAAAATACAACGAATTAACCCTGTTATATCTGGCTTCTCGACTTGGGTCTTCGAAAAGTCAACGTGCATTCCATCTCAAACATAGAAATCCCGCACCAAATTGCGCCCGAACGTGTGGCTGATTAAGATGGAGACAAATTAACTACGAATAGTCCCAAATTTCTGTCCCACAAGGTACGCTTAACCTGGCGAATGAGTTGGTCGAGAAGTTGTCGTTGCTAAGGCTCCCCCTGGCGTTGTCAAAGACGACGTATTTGGTGTTTAGCTTGAACAACCTGCAGAAGGCGATCTGGTGCCAGAGAAATAAGAACGGTGTTCAGTGACACATTTTACAGAAGTGTGAATCACTTCTCGAAGATGCGCTACAGCTACATCAATATCTGTAGGAGTAGCAATGGTTCGAGGTAGAGGAGTACCGGCATGCCTCTGGAAGACATCCTACTTAACAGGACCAGTGATAAGGCACTCTGGTGGCTGCGCTAATATGGGATCAAAGCAGAATTTAATAACCATGATACGATGGGTTCTAAACAGTGACGAGGCGTGACTTTCAAAGCTCTAAGGGTATGTATGACTGAAATTTTCAAATTCTGAACTAATAATGCTAGCTTTTTCAAATTTACACCATAGGTGTAGTATAATGTAAACATGTTACAACCTAAATTTAAACCATTTTTCTCCAGCAGTTTAGAAATTATGATAAATTTTGTATGTTTTTTGTTACGTCACTAAAAAAGTCCCTTGCGACAAAATATTTTGAACTTTGGTCTAATATTTTAACCCTATGTTCATAATACACATACTTTTTGAAATTGCTCTGGGTTTTTCTGTGTCTCCTTTAGTTTAGGTCACATTTTTTTTTTAATTTACAAATATTCTTTTTTTGTCTAAAAAACTGCAAGTTTTGTGTTTGAAAATTAAAAATATATGCTTATATACATTTCACAATAAAACCTAGGACAATTTAAATTCCTCATGATATTCTGAACCTGTGTAGGAAATTTCATGAATGTAGTACAAAAACTGCATCGCAAGGAGCATTTTACAGGAAGAAAAATGCTGAAAATATGAACATTGAGAAAACAGTGATTAAAGATTTGATTGCATAACTCACATTAAAATCCACCAGGCTGATAGGTTGGACCCTCAGATTTCTTTTTCCTCTCCTCTGTTGCTGCTTTTTCTTCTTTAGATGTTGCTTTTCTTCTGCACAACTTCGCTTCTTGCTTTGCAGGATACGAGTCTGATCTCGCTGCACTGAAGTTTTCCTTGCTGAGTCTACTACACTTTCACCTCTGATATTTTGCTGCAGCTCCAATGACTTAAGACATCCCATGTTTAACTCACTGATGCTTTTAATAACAGCAAGATCCAATTTTTGTTTTGATATGAAAACTTCCTTTGGGCACTTATTCCATATGACATGATGCAAAGATTCATTGGCATTCTGTGTTTTTCCTGTTTTGCACCTCTCTAGTAATGTTGTAGAAGCCAGCCTCTGATATATTGGCAACATTTTAGGAACTATTTTGTCTGAAAGCCTTATTTTTCTTTTCTTGAATTGAAAATTTAAGAACGGAAAACAGACAAAGAATGTGGATGTAGGCAAAAGAGGGCGTGACTCTGACAGAGTTTAAAGGCCACCGACATTTAAATAAGCATTTAAAAATGGCGTTCGGAGGCAAATTATGCATTTTTCACATTCGGGAATGTCTAAATTATTTTATAGAATTAAAATAAAAAAAGTCGTTATTTTCACGATTTTCATGAAATTTCAGTCATACATACCCTTAAGTAATAATTTCCATTAAAATAACAAAGAATAATGACTCAAAGAACTAAGACTACTCTCCAGTACTTTATAGTTCCCGTAGGGGAGGGGAATCAGTCCCCTTCAGCTGCGGGTGCGGCGGACCCTTAGCACTCGTGGTACCTCTGATGTTACTAGAGGAACCTCGGGCCGAACTGCCGAGCCCCTCCCTCCGGGAGTTGTTCGGATTGGGTTGGTCTCGAGGGGACAGTGTGTTCCCAATACCCGTGGGAATCGGGTACGTCTTCGGACGGGGTTGAGCGAAGCCGGGTACTAGCCTGCAAAGCTAGTAGAAGGTGTGCTAGATCGCCGGGTAGCCCCACCGAGGTCATATCGGTAGCCTTCACCTTTGTTGTTGGCGTGGGTAAGAGACGTATCCACCTCCATCCCATCTTGTGTCCTTGGACCAGATGGGGTGGGCCTTGTTTGTCACTGAGGTCTTGCCCTATGGAAAGCTCCACGGAGGATGCCGAGCGCCCTTTGGGACAGCTCGGATACTCCCTGGTTCTAAGAGGCCCGGGTCTTGTTCCTACGGGAGCAGCACTGATGAGAGTAGACCCTCTGGACTCAACAACTGCCCTATAGTACACACGTAGGTAATTCTTGCATTACAAGACTGTTCACGCTTCAAGCTTCCCCTCTCCACTCAGACGTTTCAATGTTTCCTACAGCTGACCCATACCGCGTGAACTGTTAGTCTAAAATGTAGAAAGTGTTCAACTCACACACTTTTGTTAATAACTTAAAATTTCGCAATAATTTCCTATTTGTCACCACTAAATACCAATCTATATAAAATATTATTGCTAATGCTATTGAAATATATTTATGCCCGATTTCACCAACAGATGTTAAAATCGACGTTAACAAATGTAACGTAACAATTGTAACAGCGCTAACAGAGCTATTAAATTTCTTACATTACACCAACCTGTTTTCTGAAAATGTTAACAAACACGTGTTATAGAAGGCTATGGATGACTCGTATTATTTTCTGAACGTACTGCGATGCGCTTTTGTTTTCATTTTCATCTGCACAAGCTGAAAAATGGCGGATAAATAAAATCGTAAACAAAAGCCGTGAAACAAATTTCTCATCGATGTAGAAAGAATTGTTAATTGAATTGGTGACGAAGTGTAAGGATATCGTGGAAAATATGAGGACGGATGCGGTGAATGTAAAAGAGAAAGATGTCGCGGGGAAAATATTGGAAACGAATTTAATTCAAATGTATGTGTCATTACTGGAAACACGAAATATATTCTTTAGTATTACGTAAATTTTAAACGAGGAGCGAAGAAGGACAAGTGACGAGTGACTTGAACGTTTCAAGACGGGAGGTGGACAGTGTATTATCACATAATTCAGTGAATTATAAAATCGCAAAGTTATTAATACTTGAAGCAAAGGCGAGATCGGCATATTCCTTTCGATGCATGTTCTAACTCAGTATTACGTAAATTTAAAACGAGGAGCGAAGAAGGACAAGTGACGAGCGACTTGAACGTCTCAAGACGGGAGGTGGACAGTGTATTATCCACATAATTGAGTGAATTATAAAATCGCAAAGTTATTAAGACTTGAAGCTAAGGCGAGATCGGCATATTCCTTTCGATGTATGTTCTAACTCAGTATTACGTAAATTTAAAACGAGGAGCGAAGAAGGACAAGTGACGAGCGACTTGAACGTCTCAAGACGGGAGGTGGACAATGTATTATCCACATAATTCAGTGAATTATAAAATCGCAAAGTTATTAATACTTGAAGCAAAGGCGAGATCGGCATATTCCTTTCGATGCATGTTCTAACTCAGTATTACGTAAATGTAAAACGAGGAGCGAAGATGGACAAGTGATGAGCGACTTGAACGTCTCAAGACGGGAGGTGGACAATGTATTATCCACATAATTCAGTGAATTATAAAATCGCAAAGTTATTAATACTTGAAGCAAAGGCGAGATCGGCATATTCCTTTCGATGCATGTTCTAACTCAGTATTACGTAAATTTAAAACGAGGAGCGAAGAAGGACAAGTGATGAGTGACTTGAACGTTTCAAGACGGGAGGTGGACAGTGTATTATCCACATAATTCAGTGAATTATAAAATCGCAAAGTTATTAATACTTGAAGCAAAGACGAGATCGGCATATTCCTTTCGATGTATGTTCTAACTCAGTATTACGTAAATTTAAAACGAGGAGCGAAGAAGTACAAGTGACGAGTGACTTGAACGTTTCAAGACGGGAGGTGGACAGTGTATTATCCACATAATTCAGTGAATTATAAAATCGCAAAGTTATTAATACTTGAAGCAAAGGCGAGATCGGCATATTCCTTTCGACACATGTTCTAACCTCTCTTGTACTTCCGCAACTTGTTTGGACAGCCTATACATCTGTAGAACATGTTCTTGTCATAGCTGCTCAGAATAATTTCTCTTCATAGGTCGTACTCTATTTCGAATGCCATTTAGACGGTCTAACTACAGCAAATCGACAACAGCTGCGTTAACGGCCGCCATCTTGACTATTTACAACTGTTAAGGACTTAACATCATAAATTAGATTTGTTAGTCTAACAAGAGATTTAACACGAGTGCTACGTTGACACTTGTTGGTGAAATGCAATTTTTGTTATAACTATTGTTAAGTCTTAACATCTGTTGGTGAATTTAAAAGCGCCACATAAAACAAAACAAACTTTTGTTCACACGCTACAGAGACTTCACGTGACAAAATCTGCCAGTGCTTCCTAACTAGCGAAGAGTCACGATTGCTTCCGGATTCCTACGAAGAAATCTACATTCAAGGTTACGAATGTGTGAATATAGTATTGAATGTGCTAGCGGAAGTGGTTACTAGAACCCAAGTAGCACCGTGGATGTTCGCGAATACATGTTGACAATGTATACAGAACAAATAAAATATTGTTCGGCTTGAATTTTGTGTTATTCTTCTTTTTCTCCTCAAGTTCTTGGGGAAGCGGCGCTTCTAGCACTTCATTGCACGCACCGTACAACTTTAAGACATATGAACACTTGTTCTGTGATGCGTCTTTGTTCTACTGCAGGTTCTTTGCAGTTAACAAATGAATACAGCATGCAGTAAACATCTGCTAGTGTTGTTGTATACACAGTTCTGCGCATGCATTAGCCCTAATAGCACCAATTTGTGTTTTCGTAAGTTGGCAAAATGCTTTTACATTGTAGTTTTATCTTGCACTTTCGAGCATAATGGAAGCTTATTATTTCATGGGGATAACCTTCTGTCATGGTCTGGAAAATGGGACTTTTCTCGAGAATATATCTAACACGCACGATACGTATTTTCCAGCGGACTCTGCCTATAATTACGGTATATCGTGGCAGAACTCCTACCTTTTGTGGAGGAATTACGAGTGCAACAATATCAACAGAATTTCAGCACCCATCGGGGTTATTTGCCTCTGATCTGGGCGGTTGCTATACCGGTATCACGTGCAACCTTTCCTTGCCCTTCGTCCCTCAGAGACGAGACTGGTTTGACGCCGGTTTGCTGGTCCAAAACCCCATCAGTTATTTTCAAACTACTTGCTGTCCTGCTAGAAATTGTGTGTGTAGTGTTTAACGCCCGCTTTTACTACATACGGCACCGCAGGCGGTGACACTGATGATGCATGAGATGAAGATGGAGCACCGGTGGAATGAGAGGGCGGGGGAAACCGGAGGTCCCGGAGAAAACTTGCCCCAACGCCGTGTTGTCCACCACAAATCTCACTTTGCGGTCGCCTGGGATCGAACCAAGCCGCCTTGGTGAGAGCCAAGCGGTCTAACCACTGAGCCACGGCGTGGCCTATGTCCTGCTAGAAGACATACTATTGGAACAACGTCTGAATATATGCTCCATGCATAATGAAGTTCTCGGAAACGCCCGAGAACACATCACTCAGAAAAATGGTTGGGTTTACAAGGTCCAGTGCTTTGGCCAGATCGTTTCCCTGATCTTAATTTCTTGGATTTTGGACTGTGGAAAAACGCAAGCCCCATTAATGATGTACAAACACAACAGGCACACGTTATCAGTACTTTGCAGCGCTTCTGTTACCAACTTGGAGTTTTACAGAGCGTGCAAGATTCCCTAAAGCGTCGGACAAAAGCATGGCCCACTATGTATAGAAACCATATTGTGCAATGGTCGAATGTAATACCAAACAAATGGCACCAGATGCTCTGCTGTTTCAAGGCAACTGTAAAATGCCATCTCAATTTTCTGTAGGTCTCATCCATGTTTGCTGGACGTTTTATTCTTATTTTGGGCCATACTACCACACTCTCAAAATATCAAAACCTTTTTGTAACCCCTCTATTAAGAAATCTAATGTGTAGAATTTAAAATTTGGACCAAATTAAAAAATACTTTAAATTTTAGAATAATTAACAAAATTAAGTAAAACCAGAAAAAAAAAAACCTCTCCGCACATGATTTTCTCCACTTTTCTACTTAATGTAAGTCGAGATAAACATTATCTTATTGTAGTTACAAGGGAATACAGTAGACTTTAAGTGATAGTCAAATGTTTTGGTCGTTATGTGATGTATATACGACTTTCTCTAATCTTGTACAAACACTTATTGCTCTATCTACTTCAAGATAAACATTATCTTATTGTAGTTACAAGGGAATACAGTAGACTTTAAGTGACAGTCAAATGTTTTGGTCGTTATGTGATGTATACATGACTTTCTCTACTCTTGTACAAACACTTATTGCTCTATCTACTTCAAGATAAACATTATCTTATTGTAGTTACAAGGGAATACAGTAGACTTTAAGTGATAGTCAAGTGTTTTGGTCGTTATGTGATGTATACACGACTTTCTCTACTCTTGTACAAACACTTATTGCTCTATCTACTTCAAGATAAACATTATCTTATTGTAGTTACAAGGGAATACAGTAGACTTTAAGTGATAGTCAAATGTTTTGGTTATTATATGATGTCTTTGAAAGTGCATGTACCAATTTCTTCTCAGTGTCCACATCGATCTGAATAGCATTGGTGTAACGGCATTGTAAAGGCACATACTTCAATTATTTAACGTGTTATCTCCACGCAAGCACGCCACCTTGGCAGTCGGGGCCTTGATGCAAGTCATACAAATGCAAATGGTGCGGAGGACTGACATCAGCGTTTTAACGGAAAGCTCAAACTGGAACGATCCTGTTCTATTTGCCGATATGACTTAACGTTGGAGGTTTTCTCTGAAAGATGAATGTCTGGTAACTCTAAGCTCTGTGTACCCTGTACTCATTTGAACATCATTTCATTCATCGTCCGATATGACTTAACGTTGGAGGTTTTCTCTTATCCTGAAAGATAAATGTCTGGTAACTCTAAGCTCTATGTAACCTGTACTCATTTAAACATCATTTCATTCGTCGTCCGATATGACTTAACGTTGTAGGTTTTCTCTTATCCTGAAACATAAATGTCTGGTAACTCTAAGCTCTATGTAACCTGTACTCATTTGAACATCATTTCATTCATCGTCCGATATGACTTAACGTTGGAGGTTTTCTCTTATCCTGAAAGATGAATGTCTGGTAACTCTAAGCTCTATGTACCCTGTACTCATCAGAACATCATTTCGTTCATCGTCCGATATGTCTTAACGTTGGAGGTTTTCTCTTATCCTGAAAGATGAATGTCTGGTAACTCTAAGCTCTATGTACCCTGTACTCATTTGAACATCATTTCATTCATCGTCCGATATGACTTAACGTTGGAGGTTTTCTCTTATCCTGAAAGATGAATGTCTGGTAACTCTAAGCTCTATGTACCCTGTACTCATTTGAACATCATTTCATTCATCGTCCGATATGACTTAACCTTGGAGGTTTTCTCTTATCCTGAAAGGTGAATGTCTGATAACTCTAAGCTCTATGTACCCTGTACTCATTTAAACATCATTTCATTCATCGTCCGATATGACTTAACGTTGGAGGTTTTCTCTTATCCTGAAAGATGAATGTCTGCTAACTCTAAGCTCTATGTACCCTGTACTCATTTGAACATCATTTCATTCATCGTCCGATATGACTTAAAGTTGGAGGTTTTCTCTTATCCTGAAAGATGAATGCCTGCTAACTCTAAGCTCTATGTACCCTGTACTCATTTGAACATAATTTCATTTATCGTCCGATATGACTTAACGTTGGAGGTTTTCTCTTATCCTGAAAGATGAATGTCTGGTAACTCTAAGCTCTATGTACCCTGTACTCATTTGAACATCATTTCATTCATCGTCTGATTTGACTTAACGTTGGAGGTTTTCTCTTATCCTGAAAGATAAATGTCTGGTAACTCTAAGCTCTATGTAACCTGTACTCATTTGAACATCATTTCATTCATCGTCCGATATGACTTAACGTTGGAGGTTTTCTCTTATCCTGAAAGATGAATGTCTGGTAACTCTAAGCTCTATGTACCCTGTACTCATTTGAACATCATTTCATTCATCGTCCGATATGACTTAACGTTGGAGGTTTTCTCTTATCCTGAAAGGTGAATGTCTGATAACTCTAAGCTCTATGTACCCTGTACTCATTTGAACATCATTTCATTCATCGTCCGATATGACTTAACGTTGGAGGTTTTCTCTTATCCTGAAAGGTGAATGTCTGATAACTCTAAGCTCTATGTACCCTGTACTCATTTAAACATCATTTCGTTCATCGTCCGATATGTCTTAACGTTGGAGGTTTTCTCTTATCCTGAAAGATGAATGTCTGGTAACTCTAAGCTCTATGTACCCTGTACTCATTTGAACATCATTTCATTCATCGTCCGATATGACTTAACGTTGGAGGTTTTCTCTTATCCTGAAAGGTGAATGTCTGATAACTCTAAGCTCTATGTACCCTGTACTCATTTGAACATCATTTCATTCATCGTCCGATATGACTTAACGTTGGAGGTTTTCTCTTATCCTGAAAGATGGATGTCTGGTAACTCTAAGCTCTATGTACCCTGTACTCATTTGAACATCATTTCATTCATCGTCCGATATGACTTAACGTTGGAGGTTTTCTCTTATCCTGAAAGGTGAATGTCTGATAACTCTAAGCTCTATGTACCCTGTACTCATTTGAACATCATTTCATTCATCGTCCGATATGACTTAACGTTGGAGGTTTTCTCTTATCCTGAAAGGTGAATGTCTGATAACTCTAAGCTCTATGTACCCTGTACTCATTTGAACATCATTTCATTCATCGTCCGATATGACTTAAAGTTGGAGGTTTTCTCTTATCCTGAAAGATGAATGCCTGCTAACTCTAAGCTCTATGTACCCTGTACTCATTTAAACATCATTTCGTTCATCGTCCGATATGTCTTAACGTTGGAGGTTTTCTCTTATCCTGAAAGATGAATGTCTGGTAACTCTAAGCTCTATGTACTCTGTACTCATTTGAACATCATTTCATTCATCGTCCGATATGACTTAACGTTGGAGGTTTTCTCTTATCCTGAAAGGTGAATGTCTGATAACTCTAAGCTCTATGTACCCTGTACTCATTTGAACATCATTTCATTCATCGTCCGATATGACTTAACGTTGGAGGTTTTCTCTTATCCTGAAAGGTGAATGTCTGATAACTCTAAGCTCTATGTACCCTGTACTCATTTGAACATCATTTCATTCATCGTCCGATATGACTTAAAGTTGGAGGTTTTCTCTTATCCTGAAAGATGAATGTCTGGTAACTCTAAGCTCTATGTACCCTGTACTCATTTGAACATCATTTCATTCATCGTCCGATATGACTTAACGTTGGAGGTTTTCTCTTATCCTGAAAGATGAATGCCTGCTAACTCTAAGCTCTATGTACCCTGTACTCATTTGAACATAATTTCATTTATCGTCCGATATGACTTAACGTTGGAGGTTTTCTCTTATCCTGAAAGATGAATGTCTGGTAACTCTAAGCTCTATGTACCCTGTACTCATTTGAACATCATTTCATTCATCGTCTGATTTGACTTAACGTTGGAGGTTTTCTCTTATCCTGAAAGATAAATGTCTGGTAACTCTAAGCTCTATGTAACCTGTACTCATTTGAACATCATTTCATTCATCGTCCGATATGACTTAACGTTGGAGGTTTTCTCTTATCCTGAAAGATGAATGTCTGGTAACTCTAAGCTCTATGTACCCTGTACTCATTTGAACATCATTTCATTCATCGTCCGATATGACTTAACGTTGGAGGTTTTCTCTTATCCTGAAAGGTGAATGTCTGATAACTCTAAGCTCTATGTACCCTGTACTCATTTGAACATCATTTCATTCATCGTCCGATATGACTTAACGTTGGAGGTTTTCTCTTATCCTGAAAGGTGAATGTCTGATAACTCTAAGCTCTATGTACCCTGTACTCATTTAAACATCATTTCGTTCATCGTCCGATATGTCTTAACGTTGGAGGTTTTCTCTTATCCTGAAAGATGAATGTCTGGTAACTCTAAGCTCTATGTACCCTGTACTCATTTGAACATCATTTCATTCATCGTCCGATATGACTTAACGTTGGAGGTTTTCTCTTATCCTGAAAGGTGAATGTCTGATAACTCTAAGCTCTATGTACCCTGTACTCATTTGAACATCATTTCATTCATCGTCCGATATGACTTAACGTTGGAGGTTTTCTCTTATCCTGAAAGATGGATGTCTGGTAACTCTAAGCTCTATGTACCCTGTACTCATTTGAACATCATTTCATTCATCGTCCGATATGACTTAACGTTGGAGGTTTTCTCTTATCCTGAAAGGTGAATGTCTGATAACTCTAAGCTCTATGTACCCTGTACTCATTTGAACATCATTTCATTCATCGTCCGATATGACTTAACGTTGGAGGTTTTCTCTTATCCTGAAAGGTGAATGTCTGATAACTCTAAGCTCTATGTACCCTGTACTCATTTGAACATCATTTCATTCATCGTCCGATATGACTTAAAGTTGGAGGTTTTCTCTTATCCTGAAAGATGAATGCCTGCTAACTCTAAGCTCTATGTACCCTGTACTCATTTAAACATCATTTCGTTCATCGTCCGATATGTCTTAACGTTGGAGGTTTTCTCTTATCCTGAAAGATGAATGTCTGGTAACTCTAAGCTCTATGTACCCTGTACTCATTTGAACATCATTTCATTCATCGTCCGATATGACTTAACGTTGGAGGTTTTCTCTTATCCTGAAAGGTGAATGTCTGATAACTCTAAGCTCTATGTACCCTGTACTCATTTGAACATCATTTCATTCATCGTCCGATATGACTTAACGTTGGAGGTTTTCTCTTATCCTGAAAGGTGAATGTCTGATAACTCTAAGCTCTATGTACCCTGTACTCATTTGAAGATCATTTCATTCATCGTCCGATATGACTTAAAGTTGGAGGTTTTCTCTTATCCTGAAAGATGAATGTCTGGTAACTCTAAGCTCTATGTACCCTGTACTCATTTGAACATCATTTCATTCATAGTTCGATATGATTTAACGTTGGCAGACGTAAACTTAAAAAAGGCCTATGTACACCATCAAAATAATTTATTCCAAAGGTATCAGTGGACTTATTAAGCGCTGTAAAACGCGGATCAAACGTTTGGAAGACTATGTCGGAAGATAATATGTTTTTCAATAAAAAATATTTAATTATTTAAAATATTTACATTTTAAAAATACTCAAGCTTATTATTTGACTTCGCTTTATATAAACTCTAAATGATGTTTCTTTATGGATCACCAGGATGTGTTTTGCCTCAATATTTCTGTGTTTTTCTGGACTTTCAAATGTTTACAACCTGATCATTTTAGCTTGAAACAGATTACACAATGAACATTTGACTTTCTAAGGTTTTCATTCATTTTAGGTGCTCAAACCTATTGTGGAATGATTCCACATAAGAAGATTTCATTTTGCATTGATTGATGCAGATGAAGTTTACCGGAACTTCATATTTGGTTTGGAATATCGTTATGGTAATCAATTTTGGATTTGTTGTTATAACCTGAAAACAAAAATCGATCAGCTCAATGGGTCCTTGAAACATAACCTAACTCTACAAAAGTAATGAATCTTTCACAATACTGCCCTGACCGAGCGCTTTGTGATTTGTTTTGTTTTTGTTTCAAAAAAATTATAGTTAAAATGTTTAAAATAACTTTTTTTCGTAATGAGATGAAGGAATGGCACATTGTAGAGCAGTGAAGCAGTTTAGAAGGAGTGGGTCAATGTTTTATAAGTACTGGCAAAACATGTAATGATGTTAAAGGGCAATATTTTGGAAAAGCAAATTATTTAAATGCCCTAAAATCATTCTTGTTTGATTTTCTGAACAGTTACAGTGACACCTGTGTGCTAGTGTGTAACTAGGCCAGAAACAAAAGAGAAACGCGGGTTATTTTTTCAGAGATCCCACTTTGTTTATTTAAATATTTAACGTTAGGTTATCTTGTACATTTCACTTTTCTTATGCGGCTATGTTGATTGATTAGTTCCGCGAGACAACGCTAGAGTGAAGTGTTATAATTACAACGGTAATAAATATTGCCTTTTTCCGGTGCCCTGCGTTTCTCTCTCAGCAGAAGTTAATTTGTTACCCGCAGTGTTTTGTTTTTCTCGTGACGCATGACCTACCTTGAAATAATGAAGTTTACTACTGCCAAATATGTTACTTTAAACTTTAACGTTGCTTTTTATATTTATAGACGCCATGTGTTGTAAATCTAGATATTTAACCACCTGCTTTACTTCCTTTCCAAAGGTATTAAAGTTTATTTTCAAGAAATTATACCTTAAACTACTCTTTACACGTCTGGTAAATTTCAATGAAGGGATGGAAATTTTTTGTTGTAACTTTGTGGGTGGTAGGCTTGATTGTTTAAAAAATTGTACAGAAAAATTGAATGCACTACAATATACAGTTCATTGTTGACAGTCATCTGAACTGGTCAGTGTGATAGCTGACATTGAAAATGGAAAAAACAGAGTTTCATGCTGTTACTATACATTTTCATTTGAAGGGCTGGACTGCCGCACAAGTCAAAACTGAATTGGATGAAGTTCACGCAGACTCTGCACCAACATTGAGGACCATTTGCTTTTGGATCAATGAATTTAAATGTGGTAGTACAAGCAGCTAAGATGAATTGCGCTCTAGTCGCTCAATTTAGGTCACCACACAGGACAACATTGAAAAAATCCACGATCTGGTTATGCAAGACTACCGAATCAAAATTCGCGAGATTTCTGAGGCTGTAGGCATCTCAACAGAGCGAGTGCACAATATCCTGCATTAAAAATTGACAAAGAAAGAGTTATGTGCAAAATGGGTGCCGCGATTGCTCACGTTAGAGGGAAATCGCATCTGGAAGAACATTTCTACCGAGTGTCTGGCGATGTTTAATCGCAATCCGCGAGAATTTTTGTACCGAGTTCTGACCGTGGATAAAACTTCGATACATCATTACTAGAGCTAGGAAGTTTGTAGCGATTTTCTTGAGCAGTTTAAGAGCGACCAGGCATAGCTATACCACGCAGCACTACTAGCAAGGGAAAGGTTCGTCGTAGACTACAAGTCATTACTGCAAAACAGGTGTAACTGCATGACACAGAGCACGTTGGTAGGAAGGAAAACATTCGAATAACATCTTTGTTGTGCTTCAAAGACGAGCAACTAAATTTGCCGTACAACCATTGTACGTTTTCTAGAAGTGTGCTTATTCATTTCATTATTTACATTTACATTTCAGTGGGATACTTCAGCAAATATGGAAAAAAATGAAGTAAGATCCAGAAACTAAATTAGCTGAAATCATTAACGAATTTCCAACAGTGCACCGGGAAAAAAAAGTTTCAAGCACTTCATGAAACAATTTCTACGAATTTTGGGTTAAGAAAAACAAATATGACAATGAAACATTTTTATTAGCTCTAGTTTCTATGATATACACAAGGTGGAAATATTACATATTAACGGAATGAGAGAAAAGGACACATTTTAATTACATAAATGCTAACAACAATGAAAGTGCATTTGATTTTTTAACTGGTAATTACATGCTAAGAGTTCTAAATTGCTGGAAAATACTTGGCAGATAGTCGTGTCTGAAGAGAATCATGTGGTGGCCTATTGACTTCGTCGTCTTTTAGCTTGCCTCTTGTGATGGAGTTCCGTAGACCAACAGTAATCCGTAAGCATTACTTCATTCCAACGGTCCTGATATCTTTGTTCCATAACAGAAATGTCCTGATGGAATCTCTCCCCATGTTCATCACTAACAGCTCCACAACTAGGAGGGAAAAAGTCTAGGTGGGAGTGGTGAGGGACATGTTGCAGGAGCACTGTCACCGAATGCTTGTAGCTGTCATCTGTTTTGTTGCTTAAAAATCCATGAACAACACTCTTGAAGGCTTCCCAAGCTTCCTTTTCTTTCCCCTCCAAAATTTGCTCAAATGCAGGATCCTTTACAAGTTCTGTTATTTGTGGTGCGACAAAAATGCCTTCCTTAACTTTTGCATCATTTAATTTCCAAAATTTTTCTCTGATTGTGTTTTGTTATTTGACAGGTGTGCCAGCTCCCAAAAAGAATCCCCCAAATTTAAAATCTTCACTCTAAAAAAAACGAAATGTCACTTTATCTTCAAAACAAGAGCTAATCTATCATTTTTATGGTGATTTCTGAATTCAGCAGATGGAAATATATGTAAATTCACTATTTTTAAGCTGGAAACATTTTCATTGTTGCCCAGAGTTATCAATCAACTAAATCTTGTTTTTAATTTGAAAGGCTTCAGAGGTACATAATTGTTTTTAGTAATACGGCCTCCAATGAGTAAATAGGTACTAAAATTCCTGCTTTGACATTTTCTCTAGTAAGTCTTTAGATATTTAAGAAATTAATTGTATTATTTGGATATTATTTTACATTTGATCAGGAAAAGTTACAATCCGCGTTATCATTGCTTGGGTGTTGCCAAAACGTACCTATTTAAATAATGAGATCAGCCAGAGACAAGCGCGTATGTACTATATAAGAATTTCTATGTTTTACCAGAGCTGTTCAATAAAGAATGATCACAATTTTTTTGACAATGTACCTTTACTCATCCTCATAATTTTGATGGTCCTTCTCAAAATAGTCTCCCCTGAATGCGATGCACTTGTCCCAGCGTTTCTGCCAGTCTTCAAAGACATGCTGGAAGCAGTTTTTGAGAGATCCTTCAAAATCGCCTCCGCAGCCTTCACCACTGCTTCTGATGATGGATAATGCCTCCCACGAAGGCGTTTCTTCAAGTTAGGGAATAGAAAAAAGTCACATGGGGCTAAATCCGGACTATAGGGAGGGTGAGGGGTGTACTTCATGTTGATTTTTGCAAGATATTCAGCAACAACATTGGCAACATTCGGCCGCGCATTATCGTGGTACAGCATCCAGCCTGCTTCACGGAAATGTGGTCTTTTGCGCCTGATATGGACTTGCAATGTTTTCAGGACATCCCTGTAGTATGGTCCAGTTACTGATGTGTGTGCAGGTACAACATGCTGATAAACCATTCCACGAATATCAAAGAATGAGATGACCATAACTTTCCCAGCAGAAGCAACCACTTTTGCTTTTTTGGGGGTTGGTGATGAAGGAGATTTCCACACTGAGCTTTGCTGTTTGCTCTCAGGATCAAAATGATGTAGCCAAGTTTCATCAGCAGTGATTACGTTTGAAAGAAACCCCGGATCTTCCTCTAACATCAACTTTAACTGCGTGTTACTTTCATTGCAGCGGTAGGCGATTTTGTTGTTGTTGTAATTAACGTCATTCAACATATAGTCATATCGGACGATGAATGAAATGGGTGAAATGATGCTCAATGCGTCCGGGGTCCATAGAGCTTAGAGTTACCCGACATTCGTATATCAGGATAAGGGAAAACTCTGGAAAAACCTTATCCAGGTAACTCACCCTGACCGAGATTCGATCTCGGGACCTCTTGAAAGTGAAGCAGACATGCTACAATCTACGCTAGCGAGATGGGCAATGATGGTAATGATGATGATTATGATGACAAAGGAAACCTGAAAGGTCAAATAAGAGGGTAACGCTAATTTAAGATTTGTTAAGACAAAAGCAGAATTTCAAAGCCGCATATTGTTCCTCGCGTGTTACCTCTATTTCAGCGGTAGGTGATACTGAACATGTCTGAACTTGCCTGGTTCTCACAGGCGGGAACCAGGAGTACCAGCAATGAAACTACTACGGCGTGTTTGTTTCATATTAAGCTAACGGAATATAATAAGACTGAATTTTAGTGCGAAAAATTATGACCGTAAAAAAATTATGATCATTCTTTATTGAACAGCTCTCGTACATAATGTAGATGTGCATTTACGAATGCCTCTTAGGGCCTGTATTACGATCTCCAGTTACTAGCGGAAGTTTGTTACCTTTCAGTTATCAATAACTATTGGTTAGGTTCAGTGCCTCGTATTACGAACTCAATTTACCTGCAGGTTTATTACCCTATGCATTATGGTGGAATGTGAACGGTTGGCAATATTTTACACTAGGATTTTACCTTGTTTGCAACGCTCTCTTGTGTTTAGAATGTGAATTAGCGCGAATACAAGACATATGTAGTAGCATCAGATGTCTTGTTTTAAACTTTTATTAGCTGTTCTCTATATATTTTCGTTATATTTTCATTAATAGTTTATTCGTAATAAAGCCTAGGATAGTTCGCTTAAAGTTTAGATTTTTCCATAGCGTTATATTATTTTTCATAGTGTTAGGTTAGTGTTATAGGTTATATACGTTGCTTTCGTTTAGTGTTATTATAGATTAGGTGAGATATATGGAGAATATATTAAATGCCTTGTTAATTTATAAACACCAAGAGATTTGTAGTCAAAATATTTTAAAAATAAGGCCACATAACTTATTAATTCTGATAATAGTATTGCACACATATAATTTGGCTAAAATCATTTGGTTAGTAGTTTATCCTCATGAATAAATCACCTCTTCTTATATAAATTATCATTTCACAGAGGTATATGCAAAGAGGGAAGGTCCAGAAATTACGAGTCATCCATGAATAAAGGCAAGGTTATAAAATATGCATTCTGGGACCAGTAACTTGGTACCTGATTTTTTTAAACATAATATATTTGGCTAGTTATGAGGCAATAACTATGGTTTTCTTTTAAGGAAACAGTTTGTAGCAAACTTACATTTCTTATTGGCACTTGATAATCAAACGCCATATTTCAGTCGCAGCATTGTGTCCTTGATGGAAGAATGTAATTCAACAAATAAATGGCTTCATTTAAATACCACGGGATACAAGATGAGAAGGTTTTAACATTTCTTTACGTGTGCAATTCGCAGCAAATATATTTATGTACTGCATTTGCACAATCTATAGTACGTACGGCAAGAATCATAAGTTATACTTTAACTTGTATTGAGACAGCGCACAGACTGCATAAATCGCAATATAGTTAGCAAATTGTATTCATTAAGGTACATTGTAGGACAAAACCATTATGGTATTGTACATGTAATTAGCTAGATTACATGTGTCAATAGTGTTTGCAATAACGGTTTGGATATCGATAGAAATTGCATAACCTAAAAAATTTGTTTTATTGAACATGTCACTGACACCATGGGACACTAAAAATTGTCATTCCATAACCTATTACGTCAAGACACCTAATAATCATGTGGTTTATTTCATTTTCAACATGTCACATATATGTATATATGAATTTATCGTTCCACATTCTAATTCTATTAGCTCTTCTTTTATTAAATAAATACTGTGCCAACATTTCATCCTCAGAATCGCTGTCAACATTCAATCTGGCCTGGAGGTATGCCATTTTATTTTTTGTGTATGAAGGTAAACTCCAAGTTATGTCACTAACCGCTACTCGAGGTGAGGGTTAGTTAACTCCAGAAATAACTCTCAGTTAGCCCTTAACCGAAGGTCGTAATACCGACCACTGCGTGTAACTCCAAGTTAACTGTTAACCAACACCTTAACCAGAGATCGTCATACAGGCCCTAAGTCATTTTTTTTTTCTCTGGGCAACCGGTTTGCGATGTTTGTTTCTTATCTATGACTTGTTTGGATGCCGGGAGAGGGTCAGTCGTTACCTGCATAGGGAAGGGCGAGCGGTACGAACTTCCCAGCTCTGATAATTACACACCACAGTCAAAACAGTGGACAAACGCTGATGAAAGTGCATCAAAGAAGGCAAGGACAATTTTGTCAGCTGGTAAGGTGATGGCAACTGTTTTTTTTGGGGGGGGGGGGTATTCTCAAGGAATAATCTTCACAGACTATTCGGAAAAATGTACAACCATAACTGGAGTCTATTATGCTTCTTTGTTGGATCGTTTGCAACAAGAGTTGACTGAAAAGAGACCGAGATTGAAACACAAAAAGGTACTCTTTCACCAGGATAATGCACCATCGCATACATCAACAATCGCAATGGTGAAAGTACGCGAGTTTGGCTTTGAATTGGTTCCTCATCCGCGTTACTCACCAGACTTAGCCCCAAGTTACGTATTTCTGTTCCCAAACGAAAATTTGGCTTGGCGGTAAGAAATCTTCATCAAATAAACAAGTGATAGTCACGTCAACGAGTATTTTGCAGACCTTGACGGAACCTATATTTCCCACGGGATGAAAAGTTGGAACGCCACTGGACCAAGTGTACAGCCATCAAAGTATATGGTTTTCTACCACACTTGTCAAATAGCCTGTGTATATGCAACATTTCTAAAAAATGTTGGCTTGTTACAAAATAGCTTAAAAATGTTTTAATACTTTTTTTTTAACAAATGGAGGTATATGTACAATTTTGTGGGAATGTTCTCAAAGGTTCTGTTTATTTCGAACGGCTTTTAGATGTCATAAAACAAAATATTTATATACAAAAATGTAAATCTGTCAAGGGGAGACGTATGCAAATACTCATGGTCTTACATAAATAGCCATAACATCCAAAGTTTTTAAGTTAGAGAAGTGAAACGTAGTATACTCATTTAAGATAATACAGTTAATATGCACGATTTCTTTCATAATTTTCCATTGCTTATAACTAATGCTACAAATTTTTTCTATATGCAGAGATATTTACAAACTAAAGCCCATTTTTTTCAAAATTCACATATGCTATCTTTCTGAAATTTTGTATGTTATTTCAAATCCCCATTAAAATGAATTTGTTGGATTTAGATTTCTTATTTAAGCTGTATGGAATTAAAAAAATGTTAATCATATGCATCCTTTAAAAATTAAAATAATTTCATATATTTTGTATCATCACATTCCATCTGGAGCTTAATCTTAAATTATACAACCAACAAACTGTTGATTGTGGCATAAGAAAGCTGTGTGCTAAATTGCATCACTGTAGATGAAGTAATTTGAGAGAAAAGTGAGTTGAAGTTGTATAAAATGCAAGTTACCGGGAAAGGCAATTAACAATTCAATAAGTATTATTCAGTTTGCCTTTTAATTTTAAGTCAGACCTTCCCATATCCATAGTCTGTATCCTCATTCTGGTTTTCTTCAGCCTTTCTTTTTAAATTCCTCTTCTGTCTTGCTTCTTTCTGCATTAATTTCATAGCTCTTTCTGCACCAGCGATGCGAATGTTGTCGATACTCTGCAACATTGTTTCCATAAACACACCAGGTTGATACCCTAACTGATGCGTAACTTTCTTTCTGCCAACATTCCCATCATTAAACACTATTGCAGCATCAAATGTAACAATTTTCACCACTATGGAAGACACAAATGATGTTTTGGGACATCTTTTCCATATCAAACTGTTGAGGCTTTTGTGTCTCTCCATAGAGACATTTTTTTTAGTAAGTCTGGGTGTGCTAAGAATTGGTAGGTGGGCTTTAGAGATTCCAAGACAGCTGATGGAAGACTATGTGTTGCTACTATGCAACACTAGATCATTTAATTTTTAAAGGATCATACAGACTACGTACAGTCATAATATTTTGGAGTTTGATAGCTAACACTGTATACTATTTTACAAAACAATAAAAAATAGATTTTTTGAACATTTTCTCGTACGTCCCCCCTTAAACTAAGCAGTTTGTGTCGTTTTTGTGTAAAATATTCATTATATTTTGTTTAGGTTTTACAATATTTACTTTTGTCAAATAGGAAGTCTTTTAATGTATTTTTCAAATAATTAAAACTGAGAAAACTTCACCAAACTCTGAGCTAAGCTTAAAATTTCAAAGTTCTTAAGAGTATATTCGCATAAATTCAAGATACCATTTCATTTGTTATGAGAAATCTTAAAGAAATCAGTTCAACTAACTTTTCTGGAATCCAGCAGGCAGATGTTTTACCGACCTCACTGCTAGTTCAAACAGCTGACGGCCGTGCAAACAAAAAACAATAGAAGGTAACTGTTTAGAAACCAGAGGCCCTTCCGTGACAGGAATGATTTCAAGCTTTGAGGACGCGCGCGTGTTTCAGCACCGTTTTCTGTCGTTTGTTAAAATTTTTCCCCACACACTTCATCGCATTTCCCTTGGATATTGTTAATAAGGTGAGTGTAGATTGAAATCAGCGTTTACTCAAGGTTGGGCGAAAAATGCTTTAAAGGAAGCGTTCACAGATGGCGACCGCAAACATTAAAGATCTTCCAGTGCTCAAAGGCATACCAGAAACACACATAGTGGGCAAAGTCCGAGTCAAATGGAAAGGAATAATACCGCGCTGTCACTGTAGATGGCACTCAAAGTGCCATTCCATTAAAACACGCTAAGCTTTAGTGAACCGCGTAATGTGGGAACATTATGGCACAATTACACTTAACATTTCTTCCATGTTTTCTTCTAGAACAAAACACATGCCTAACTAAACTTTATAAAAGTAGAACAGTGCAGAGCCCGGCCATTCTATCGAATTTTGTTGCCGCGCATAGGTTGGCAGCGAGGAAAAATGCCGTAATACGTCGACACCGCAACATGATCCTCGAATGAAACAAAACTTACTCGTTTAAAACGTAATATGTGATTATTACTGTATGGAAAGATAGAGCCGGGATTTGAACTTAAATTATTCAGTCTGATCTACCTTTCCATACTTTAGCCTACACACGGCCATTGTGAAAGAACAATTAATTTCCATTAATTGTACCTAATAGTGGTCCGAACTATAAAGCCCGGGCCTTAAAGTACTTACAGCATAGTAAGTCGTCATTAAGGTAGTTGTCTCATGTTTTATGAGAACTCCTAGTGGTTTACCGGGAAAAACACGAGTCAGTTGGAGAATTTAATGTCATATCGGCACGTTGGCCATAGTAGCTCAATGGTTTAGAGCGTCTGGACGGAGACCAGAAGCTCTGTGGTTCAAATTCCGGCTATGGCATTGAATTTTTCAGTCTGACTCTATCCTTCCATACTTTAGCCTACACACGGCTAGTGTGAAAGAACAAAACATTTTCAGGATTATTACTGGCTTGTCAAGTACTGAATTGTTATTCAAAGTGCACTGTAAAGGTTTTTAACCTGCAACCTCGAATACTTGACATAGAATAGTTGGTCAGTTCAAGTATTTTCCTAGTAAAAAAAACTTCACAATGCGCAAATCCTCTGTCTGTTGTCTGTTGTGAATGTCAAAAATTGATGTTTTTACAGGATGGTGCGCTAGCTCATTCTTAATATTTTGAATTGTTCATTATTGCATGGATAGTTTGGTCGAGGGAGAATTCACTGCACAGCTTCCTCGATCATCTGATTAGATTGCAATAAAGTTGTTTGTCACAGGACATATAAAGCCCCATCATGCATTGAATCAGAAGGAAGCCACTTCATATGAACACTTGTTACTTTACCATATACGTATAATGTTGCATTCCACCCAGAAGTTCGATTTTCGAAGAGTATGCTACACAAAGATTTAAAAAACCAACTCCCCAACCCAGAAAATTTTGATTAAAATCCTATATTTTAAATATATTTTAACGACAAATTAAATGTATATCTATAGTTTCTGGGAACTTGAGCTTCTGCTGTCTCGTTCAGCGTATAACTTACAAGCAGCGCGATCTCGCATCCGCTTTAACATTAAAAGTTCATTTGGATTGACTCTCGAAATAAAGCATCAATTTCTCTATGTTTGTTACTGCTTGTGTGTGGGTCATAGCAGCAGTGAGCTTCTGTTGTCTCAGTTTAGTGTATCACTTATTTCACATCTGCTGTAACATTAGAAGTTCATTTGTCTTGACTCTCGAAATAAAGCATCAATTTCTCTATGTTTGTTATTACTTGTGTGTGGGTCATAACAGCAGTGAGCTTCTGCAGTCTCAGTTTAGTGTATCACTTATCTCACATCCGCTTTAACATTAGAAGTTCATTTGTCTTGACTCTCGAAATAAAGCATCAATTTCTCTATGTTTGTTACTGCTTGTGTGTGGGTCATAACAGCAGTGAGCTTCTGTTGTCTCAGTTTAGTGTATCACTTATCTCACATCCGCTTTAACATCAGAAGTTCATTTGTCTTGACTCTCGAAATAAAACATCAATTTCTCTATGTTTGTTACTGCTTGTGTGTGGGTCATAACAACAGTGAGCTTCTGTTGTCTCAGTTTAGTGTATCACTTATCTCCCATCCGCTTTAACATTAGAAGTTCATTTGGTTTGGCTCTCGAAATAAAACATCAATTTCTCTATGTTTGTTACTGCTTGTGTGTGGGTCATAACAGCAGTGAGCTTCTGCAGTCTCAGTTTAGTGTATCACTTATCTCACATCCGCTTTAACATTAGAAGTTCATTTGTCTTGACTCTCGAAATAAAGCATCAATTTCTCTATGTTTGTTACTGCTTGTGTGTGGGTCATAACAGCAGTGAGCTTCTGTTGTCTCAGTTTAGTGTATCACTTATCTCACATCCGCTTTAACATTAGAAGTTCATTTGTCTTGACTCTCGAAATAAAACATCAATTTCTCTATGTTTGTTACTGCTTGTGTGTGGGTCATAACAACAGTGAGCTTCTGTTGTCTCAGTTTAGTGTATCACTTATCTCACATCCGCTTTAACATTAGAAGTTCATTTGTCTTGACTCTCGAAATAAAACATCAATTTCTCTATGTTTGTTACTGCTTGTGTGTGGGTCATAACAACAGTGAGCTTCTGTTGTCTCAGTTTAGTGTATCACTTATCTCACACCCGCTTTAACATTAGAAGTTCATTTGTCTTGACTCTCGAAATAAAGCATCAATTTCTCTATGTTTGTTACTGCTTGTGTGTGGGTCATAACAGCAGTGAGCTTCTGTTGTCTCAGTTTAGTGTATGGCTTGTCTCACATCCGCTTTAACATTAGAAGTTCATTTGGATTGACTCTCGAAATAAAGCATCAATTTCTCTATGTTTGTTACTGCTTGTGTGTGGGTCATAACAGCAGTGAGCTTCTGTTGTCTCAGTTTAGTGTATCACTTATCTCACATCCGCTTTAACATTAGAAGTTCATTTGGTTTGGCTCTCGAAATAAAACATCAATTTCTCTATGTTTGTTACTGCTTGTGTGTGGGTCATAACAGCAGTGAGCTTCTGTTGTCTCAGTTTAGTGTATCACTTATCTCACATCCGCTTTAACATTAGAAGTTCATTTGTCTTGACTCTCGAAATAAAGCATCAATTTCTCTATGTTTGTTACTGCTTGTGTGTGGGTCATAACCACAGCTGGTTCATCAACACTGTCTGGATCTGAATACTCTTCATTTTGAGTAACAGTGCATGATGCAATAATGCCTTCCTCTGTAATCGGTTTATAACCTCCGCCATTGTCAATGTCTTCTTCATCAACATCGGAACAGTCATTAATATTTTTAAAAAGTAACCTTATTTTATCTTCTTCTTCAACCTTGTTTTCTGGCAAGCCACACACACACACATATACACCAGATCACAACTTTATCAAAGTTTCTCTTCCAACCTGGTTCCAAGCAGGTGGGATGAGGCCCGCCTCGGTAGCGTAGATGGTAGCGCGTCTGCCTCACGTTCAAGAGGTCTCATCGAGTCTCGGCCAGGGTGAGTTACGTGGATAGGGTTTTTCCAGGGGTTTCCTTAATCCTTAAAGACGAATGTTGGGTAGCTCTAAGCTCCATGGACCCTGGACTCATTTGGGCATCATTTGAACCATCTCATTCACCGTACGATATGATTCAACGTTGGAGGACGTAAAATTACAAAAAAAAAGTGGGGTGGGTATAATCAATTCGCCCGCTGCCAAGCGAATTCTAGTAATGTGCTTATTGAGAGTAGCAATATATCTTCTGTAAAAAAGGTCTTCATTTACTATGCTAAATTACGTAATTTTGTTTTTCAAAACTGGCCCTGTTAACCAGCTTTTACTGTAATTTTGTTGTTGCAAGTTACGTCCTCCAACGTTAAGTCATATCGGCCGATGATTGAAATCGGTGAAATGATGCTCAATTGAGCACAGGGTCCATGGAGCTTAGAGTTATCCGACATTCGTCTTTCAGGATAAGGGAAACCCCGGAAAAAAACCTTATCCAGGTAGCTCACCCTGACCGGGATTCGAATTCGGGACCTCTTGAACGTGAGGCAGACACGCTACCACCACGCTTCCGAGGTGGGCCAGCTTTTACTGTATTTATTTTTTGTGGAGTGATTTAATTGCGAAACATTTATTGTTACTTGTTTGAATTTTCCAATACTTGTATTTGTTTTTACTAATGGGAAGTCGTTATTCACTTTTTTATCTGTTGGTTATCACATAGTGCAAGTTTAAAAACATTTGACTATCACTTAAACTCTATGCCCAGATTCCCTTGTAATTACATCGCGATTCACAGTAAGATAATGTTTATCTTTTAAAAAGAGGAATAAGCTTTTGTATAGTCAGGACTGAGTACAGAAGTGTAACCGCGGTAAATGGACGCCCTGTATAGCGACCTGGCTACAGGTGCTTACAGCACGTCACACCACAACACTAATGCTATTTCAAGTCCTGTGAAGTAAAAACCTTTACACACATTACTTGTGGCATATTAATGGCAATCGATAACGTCTGGGAGAATTTGTTCCGTGTGGCTTGAGTTGCTAGCTGCTATCACAAAAGCATATTATTTTTTTTTCTTGTACAAAAATAGGGCCAAGTTTTGACTTGGAAATCATTTGCTCTAATTCGTTTTAAGCTGACCGTAATTTTCTGGGCAACACATTCAGTGCCGTGCACAACAAAGTGAACAAATATTAACCGCAAAATATATGTACACAAAAGGCTTTCTGTAAACCGCAAAATCACTAGCGCACTCAAACGTCAAAGGTAGGAATTCGCTTTGATTTCGTTACTGTATTATCGTGTTTGTTGAGAGTGACTGACAGGTGCTTTCTGTACACTCTATCGCTTGTTAACGTTAGCTTATCAGTTACTCTACTACGATAAAAAATAAAGTATCAACATTTCTTACAAATGCATGTTTTGAGGTACTCTTAACGATAAACAATTATAGATACTGTCTCATGATCGTTTTTAAAGAAAAATAATTATTTTTAATGTGTTCTGACAAGCAATTAACTAATTTTCAAAGTATTGTGACTTTGTGGGTTCGTGAAATCAAAAGTCCAGGTTACAAACACCAAAATTACTCTTTATTTTCGTAGATATCAATCTGACAGTACGTCACATACACAATACAACTTGCAAGGTCAACGACTACAACACAGTGCACCAGATGTTCACGCACGCGAGTTCAATTAACAACTGACTCATTTGGTGAGCGGGCTCCCCTTGTTTTTATAGATTATTCACATTCCGGAATGTTATCCAACAATCAAGAACAGAGACGAGCTCTCAAGAAATCCATCTCCTTCCCCCTACCCGCCGTTTCGGTGAGGTTTTAGCTACACACTACACTGCCCGTCCCTTTGAATGCCTCGCCGCGCCGCCTCGATCAACAATGGGCTCGCGACAGTATAGACAGTTACATTCTGTAGTCTTGAGCCATTCTTCTGCGAGGTTTATTATTATAATAGGTACCCCGTAGGGGGGTGTCCGTCCTCTTCAGCTGCCGTGGTGCGGGCGCTGCGGACCCTTAGCACTCGTGGTACCTTTGACGTTACTAAAGGGACCTCGGACCGAACATTCGAGCCCCTCCCTGATAGGGAGTTGTTCGGATTGGGTTGGACTCGAGGGGGGAGTGGTTCCCGATACCCGTGGGAGATCGGGTGCGTCTCCGGACGGGGTTCAGCGAGGCCATATATTCCCGGGTACTAGCCTGCAGAGGTAGTAGAAGGTGTGCTAGATCACCAGGCGGCCCTACCGAGGTCATATCGGTAGCCTTCCCCTTTGGTGTTGGCGCTCGTAAGTGGCGTATCCACTACCATCCCGTCTTGAGTCCACAGGACCAGATGGGGGGGGGGACTTGTTAGTCTCTAAGTCTTGCCCTATGGAAGGCCCCATGGAGGCAACGGGCGCCCTTTCGGGACAGCACAGTAACTCCGTGGTCGTCTGAGGGTTGAGGGGGGGTTAGTCTTCACTCTGTGTGGATTGCCCTGGCAGATACCCTCAGGGCAATGTCACGAGTGGTTTTGAATTTTTCAAGGTAAGTTCAAAACCACGAATTGCATTCGTAGAGACTATTACACGAATAAACCAAATTGTTAAAGTCAATAAAACAAGTTATTTGATGCCTTTTGTAACATAGGCCTACATTATAACAGGAATGAAACTTAACCTCACAAGTCACGGCATACAAGATCCAGGCCTTGTACTGGTGAAGGTAACTTTGGTCTTAAGGCCTCGGGTGGCGCTCATTCATTATAACAAAATAAAAAAGTAACATAACCTCTATTTTCAAATAACAAACTTTATTTATTTTAAACTACAATAAAGTTGCAATATTTAACTATTGCTTTGTACGAGAACAACAAACTTGATTTAAATTCAGAATTATTGAAGTTGAATACTATACGGAATAGCAAAGAAACATGTCATACTTGTGCAATTATCGATTTAGAGATCAGCGATTGGTCGATATTTCACGAATCATATTTATTTGATTGGTCTCTATGATGATAATGACGTATGTGAGTAATAGTCACAATAAATGATAGGTATGTGGAATTTCTGGGCACAGCCTCAATAACTTTCATTGATAATGTTTGTGTAACTTGTAAACCGTAAGAGTTACATCTTATGTCACATAATGTTCTTCTAGATAATCATTTACAATTACTTCTTTGCTTAGTAAAGCTCGCTCGCTCGTGTATAGCACAAAGCTTAAATATAAATATTTACTTTAGAAGGCGTGCTTTCTCAAACACAATTATTTCTTTTATTCGGTAGTTTTTCACTATACATTATAGTCAATGTTGTATTTCTCTCAGTACAAAACAATGAAATGCAAGGCATTTTTAAATAACGCAATTGCAATTTGTTACAAAACCTTGTAAATAATTACAAATATTTATCCTCGCTGTAAGATATTACCCGTGGAGCCATCTGTTGGCAGCAAGGCTTGTCAATCCGTCTCTCCTAGCGTGCAATTAATATAACTAGAAGCTCGTCTCGTGTACGGAAATAAGTTGATGTTCCCGGGCAAAATCCGCGTGTAAGGATGATTAGACATCGACGTTTTCGGAGCGTGTATCTCTTCCATCATCAGGATGACGAATGGATAAAGCTCTAAATGTTATTAAAACACTAATATCACTAACAAATACAAATCACTACCAATGTTCGAATCCCTCTAATAAAACAAAAGACTGTTTATAATAGTTTCTCATGCCAGTCCTCCGTAGTACTCTTTATTATAGCTTTTGTATAGTTGGGAAATCTTTAGAGAGAGAAAACCTTACTGCGAGGTCTTAAATAAGAAATAGTTGTTCTTTTGTTTTTATTTATTTACCATGCAAAGAGAATGGAATGTCAAAGACATGATGTAGCAACTAGTTCTAAAACATTTGACTCTCACTTAAAGTTTATTCATATCCCATGGTATATGAGTATAGAAGTACATATATGTAAGTTCCATTTATTATAAAATAGATTATAAATTTACGTGTGTAAAGCATGCTTTGCTTGCGTTACTGCTTAATCAGTTGATACGTTATTTGAACTTTCTGAATATGAATTTATCTCATTCAGATAATTTATAATGAAGGTTTCATTGTGTTTGTTTACACATTGCCTTTCAAAAGGATACTTCCTGAAAGAGGTATCGTGGAGACGTTTCTACTAAAATCTGGGAAAGACTATTTCAGTATAAGAAATGGAAACACAAAGGTCGTCCCAATTAAAGCTACAATATCATAAATGATTATATATTAATATAAAAAGTTGTATAATTGAATCTAGCTAGTTTTCTATTAGCTAAAGAGCTATCATTTCAATAGATATCAACATGACAGCAATTTGTGGTACAGCAGATGTCCGTCTCAGTCCAGATATTGTTTGTAAATTCGATCCTTCTAATTCAGAATCTTTCGTATCTCCAATGTGAAGTGAGGAGGAGCCCCATCTTGCAGATAAATTGTTTCTGCAGGAGGTTGTGGGACAACATTGGCTCCGATGTATCTAGAGATACCAGTCATCAGCATCGAAACGTTTATTACTTTTAAGAGGGACACCCTGTAATTTATATGGTCTGTAAGGTCGAACTAAAGGTTGATCTAAAAGCACATCGTGACAGTATAAAGTACTTGGAATTTTCTCGGGCTGCAGGAACTTTCAACGCAGAAGTTAACGTCGTCAGAGGTCTATGTGTTAAAATTCCTTCCCTGACACAATATTATTTTTAAATTCAAGGGTGGTGCTAGAAATCAGTATTTATACATTTTTCTACAGTATAATTGTGTGTTACTCCGCATTGCATAGCAATTACCTGATTAAATTTTGGGTAAATGTTGAAGTGCATGTTATTAAACTGATTGAACATTTCCTATCGTATGTACCATGTTTCTCTCGAATGGCGCGACTGGAAGTCCGACGTTCCCAATGCACTGCTATGTGAATCCAACTGTGTGATTGCGGCGCACCTTACCGCCGTTTCTCTCATAGATAAATTAACGACAAGAAGGCATTTTTGTGCACGAATTAATATATAGTTACTCTAAATGTGTAGTCAAAGGACTCCCGTAGGGGGGGGGAGGGATCCATCCCCTTCAGCTGCCGAGGTGCGGGCGCTGCGGACCCTTAGCACTCGTGGTACCTGTGACGTTACTAGGAACCTCGTGCCGAACTGCCGGGCCCCTCCCGTCGGGGAGTTGTTCGGTTTGGGTTGGACTCGAGGGGGCAGTGTGTTCCCGACACCCACGGGGAATGGGGTACCTCCGGCCAGGCTACGGCCACCCGGAGTGCGTAGAGGGTTGCCTCATAAGTCCCGGGTACTAGCCTGCAGAGCCAGTAGATTGTGTGCTAGATCACCAGGCGGTCTCATCGAGGTTTTTCGGTAGTCTTCCCTGCGGGGTTACGCGCGTAAGTGGCGTATCCACTTCCATCCCGTCTTGACGTTGTGCTCAGCGGGAGGGGAGGGGTTAGACACAAGGTATTGCCCTATGGAAACACCCCCGAAGTATCCATCACTCCCGAGTTGAAGGAGGCCCAGGACTAATGCGAGTGGAACCTCTGCACTGAACTGTAGTCAAAAGACATTGCCTTAAATTACACACACAAAAAAAAAAAAAAAAACTATCGGGTTGTCTCATAAATTCGTTCGCTTCTTGTTACGTGTTTACGACTAAGAACTCCTGAGAACACTGCATGCCCCCATTACTTTTACGTCAAAGAAGTTGTCTAATAATATGGGGTTTGTTTACAAATACAATAATTCAAAAGAATGCTATGAACACAAACCACACGGTCAAAGGTAAATAGGTCAACTTATGTAAGAATTGGTAACCAAACTTCAGTACGAGTTTGTGGATGCAACAGTGTGGAGTTGTAACTTGTGAATGTTAATATGGAAGGCAAGAAGGAACATTTTTGACATTTAATGCTGTTTTATTACCGTAAAGGTAAAACAGACTCACAAACTCAACGGAAAATTTGTGCTGTTTACGGAGAAGATGCAGTGGCGAATCGGGAATGTCAAAAATGGTTTACTCGATTTCGATCTGGGGACTTCTCTGTCAAAGACAAACCTCGTTCTGGACGACCTGTGGTTACGGATGAGGAAAGGATAAAGGACATGATTACGAACAACCCCAGAATAACAACTCGGGAGGTAGGTCAGGAGCTAAACTTATCTCATGCAACTGTAGCCAGGCACCTAAAGAAACTTGGTTACGTGAATCTTCGGGATGTATGGGTTCCGCACGAACTGAGTGAACAAAATTTAGTTCAGCGCGTTTCCATCTGTGACGCATTGATAAGACGCAATGAAACTGCCCCTTTTCTGAAACAGCTGGTTACAGGAGACGAAAAGTGGATTGTGTACAACAACATCGGAAAGAGAAAGTCATGGCGTAAGAAAGGGGAACCACCACTCTCAATTCCTAAACCAGGGCTTCATCCTGAGAAGATTATGCTGTGCATTTGCTGGGACTGGAAAGGAATTATTTATTACGAATTTCTTCCTCCTGGGGAGACTATCAATTCAGAGAAATACTGTTCTAAGTTGGATCGTCTGAAGGTTGCCCTAGGAGAGAAAAGGCTAGAATTAGCATCTAATGGTGGAGTCGTCTTTCATCAAGACAATGCCAAACCACATACTTCTATGGTAACTCGTCAGAAATTACGGAATTTCGACTGGGATGTGTTACCTCACCCGCCTTTTTCTCCAGACATTGCCCCATCCGACTATCATTTATTCCGATCCCTGCAAAACTTCCTTAATGGCAAACCTTGGAGGCTTCCTTGGAGGATTGCAGACTCGCCGTAGAAGAGTTCGTCAACCAGAAAACTGCAAGATTTTGGAAAATTGGAATTGATAAACTTCCTGAGAAATGGAGATATGTTATTGATAATAATGGTGCTTACTGCACAAAATAAAGTTTGTTTTGAAAAGTTCATTGCCTTGTTTACTTTCGATGACCTTGCGTATGTAAACACATTACCCCTAGATAATTAGGCAACTTCGTTGCCGTAGTTGTGATACGGGCATACAGTGCAGGCGTTCTTTGTCGTAAACACGTAACAAGAAACGAACGAATTTATGAAACAAACCAATATAAAACCCTCATATGCAATAAAATATTTCGTAAACATAAATTAAGTTATGTTTACTCTTTCTTAGAAAACGAGGTACATAACAACATATGGCACCTTAAATATGCAGAATTATCTGTAAAAAGGTAAATTGTTATATAAAGTAATAAATAAGTAGAGCAATATATGGCACTTGCTTGTGCTGTTATATCTTTCTGTGCAGGAGAAAGTGAAGAAAACCGCTAATACTCCCCTCCAGCGGGAAACGGTAAAACCTAACTCGCAATGGAGGCTCGAACGGCCAACTTCTGATGAAGCCGAGTCACTAGAAATATAAAACTATTGGAAAATTGAAACACTCACCAGGAGGCACATTCTTATTGTAGTCGGTTTCTGTCTCGTAGAGTTTGGTGCTGCAGGTCACTCTCAGCAAATAGCTGCAACATAACAGACAGGTAAATATATTACATTCTGTTCTTACATATAACTAAATGATTTACTCAAATATTATAATTTTGTGTCCTGAATGGAAACCCTTTGTAGTCTTTCACATCATCATCATCATCATCCAAGGACCACAACAACAATAATAAGTAGTAGTAGTAGTAGTAGTAGTCTAATGCCCGTTAGCTTGGATATATTCCATTTGCTTTCTTGCTTCCCAGTATAGTTCAGTTATTGTTCTTGTGGGTGATGTTTTGAGAGCCGGACAGACAGAAAGGTGGTCTTTATTCATTATGGAATCGATATCTTGACACAGGATACAATTTGGAGATTTAAAGATTTTAATTTTATGAAGATCTGCAGCCAGACAGTCATGACCTGTTATCAATCTGAATTTTGCTACTGCTTCATGTCTTGGGTGTTCAGGTATCACGTTTTTCTTGTGTAGGATAGCTGCCCATGGTTTCTCATTGCTTTCTGTTGTGAGGTGTTCCATCAGTTCTTTCTGAAACTTTCTTTGGATTATAATTTTTGCCGAATGATAGGACAGAGTTTTGTTAGGTTTTGGTGCCCTTTTTTGCCAGAAGGTCTGCCATTTCATTTCCTTGAATTCCACAATGAGAGGGGATCCATTGGAGCTGGATAGTTTTATTTTGGTTATTTAAAATTCTTATGATCTTTTTAATTTCCAATATTTTACTGGATATTGGTAAGTTATTTGTTGTGATAGCTTGTATAGCTGAACTTAAGTCACTTAGTATAACTGCTCTCTGAAATGCATTTGTTCTGTATACTAGGTGTGTTAGTGCTAGTTCTATTGCCTGAATTTCTCCATCAAAATGGGTGGAATTTCTCCCTACTGCAACGTAAAAACTAAAAAGTTTTGAATAAACCCCAGCTCCAGCTCCATCTTCTATTTTCATTCTAGATCCATCTGTATATATATATATGTATCCATTGTGGTTCAGGGTATAGATTGTGGATAGTTTCTAGTGTGATTTGTTTTAATTCATCTGGGGTCATTTCTTTTTTTAGGACAGGTTTTATTAAGTTTATGTTATGGGCAATATCTGTGTCTTCCATGGGTGATGTTGGTAAAAGAAGTTTTTCTGGCATTTGGTTTGGGTTATATATTTTCTGAAGTTTAGTTGCTTTTTGTATGAAGCCATTTTGTGTTTTCAGGTTTCTCTCTCTGTCTTTATAATTCAGCCAGTAATTATCATGGGGAAGTCTTATCAATTTTTCGTATTGCAATACGGTCTGTTTGTTGATCTGATGGGCTATGGGGTTATTTTCAGTAAGGACCTGCATTGCTGTTATGGGAGTGGATTTGGCTGCACCTGTTATTAGTCGTAAAGCATTATTTTGTGTTACTTCCAGTTTGTTTAGATTAGTATCGTTACAGGTGACCATAGTTTCACTTCCGTACATTAGCACAGGCTTTATGCACAGGCAATAAACTAAACTAACAATAATAATAAGCACATTATTATATATATTACTAATATTACTATTAGATATGAATAATAGAGAGATTAAATTAGTGGATGATTTGAAGTATCTAGGAGTTATTTTAGACAGACGTCTGACGTTCCGAAATCATCTTGATTATGTAGCCAGGAAGGCTAGTAAACTTCTTACCGCTCTGAGTTCTTTAACGACACCAACAGCAGCAGCATTGCAAAGTATTTTTCAGAAGAGATGGGCACAAACTAAATTATTACAGATACAGCGTGGATACATCTTACGAATCATCCGAGTATAACGTACCATCTCCACTCCAGCAGCGCTAATTATTGCTAATATTGAACCCATCTTTCTTACTGGTGTATATAAGGCAAATATCAGCAACATTAGAAATGGCAGAGCCTTGCCACAGTTCAGTGCAGGACCAAGGAACCGGGCCTCCTTCTACCCGGGAGCGATGGATACTCCGGGGCTCTTTCTATAGGGCAAAACCTTGAGTCTAAAAAGCCGCCCCCCCCCCCCGCTGAGCACAACGTCAAGACGGGATTGAAGTGGTTACGCCACTTACGCGCGTTAACTCCGCAGTGAAGACTACCGAAAACCTCGGTGCGGCCGTTCCTTGGACTGATATTTGATAGAAAACTTAGTTGGTCGTCGCATATAGCACAACTGAAAGCACGATGTGACCGCTCTTTAAATATCTTGCGGGTACTAAGGGGAAAATTGTGGGGAGCGGATCGTACAGTGTTATTGCGACTTTATCGCGCACTCATCCGTTCCAAATTAGATTATGGTAGTATCGTTTATGGCTCAGCACGACCATCTGTACTGAAGAGATTAAACACAGTCCATAATTGTGACATACGTACAGCAGTTGGGGCATTTCCAACGAGCCGAGTTATAAGCCTGTATGCTGAGTCTGCAGAACCTCCTCTGCAGTACAGGCGCAACATGTTATTAGTAAATTATGACTGTGGACTTAATTGCATGCCCACGCATCCATCGTTTACGCCGTTCTTTCGTTTCCGGGAGCTCCTTAGACATCTTGACACTGAAATGCCCAAGATGTATCCTAGGGGGGAGAGGACATACCCTCCTTGGTTGTGCAGAGCGTCCCACGTAGATCTTGGCATGACTAAATATGATAAGTCTACCATGTCTATGTCTACTATCCGCACAAGTTTTTTAGAATTTTTATCGTGATATGAGGACCATTTTTTAATTTATGCTGATGGCTCAAAGAACTCAAATGGTGTTGGTTGTGCTTACGTGTGTGGAACCGAATCGTATACATTCGGATTCCACACTAGCACTTCCATTTTTACTGCAGAGCTTTATGCAATGTACCGGGCCATTTTACACGTACGTCGACGAAAGTTTGGAGACTGCTTAATCCTAAGTGATTCCCTCAGTGCACTTCAAAGCCTACGGCAGCAGTACAACTACCACCCTATTGTGCAGCGTATACAGGATGCCCTCCACGCTTTACACGCTTCTGGCGTTAACGTGATGTGTGCATGGATCCCTGGTCACGTAGGGTTGCAGGGGAATGAAATGGCGGATTCGGCAGCCAAGACGGCTACCATGAAGCCCAGAGTTCGTGTGCCATGTGTGACATCGGAAGATTTTAGGGCCGTATTGCGGAGAGCTGTGCAAACCTGCTGGCAGGAAGAGTGGTCCGCTCTCCGCAATAATAAACTTATATCTGTGAAAGAACTTCCGATTCCCTGGGTTACCTCCTGTCGGTCATCTCGTCGCGAGGAGGTGAGTTTGGCTCGGTTACGTATTGGGCACTGCATTTTTACTCATAGTTTTCTTTTTAAAAAGGAGCCTGCTCCACTGTGTCCGTTTTGCAATGAAGCGTTATCTGTCCGACACGTGATGCTAGAGTGTTTTCACCTAGCAGACCTTAGGACGTCTCTGCAGCTGCCGGACAGCTTTGCAGAAATGCTAGCGGACAATAACGCAGTAGTGGAGAAGGTTTTTAGATTCTTCTCCAAATTAGACTTTAGGATTTAGTGAAGGAAATTTTTAGCAAGTTTTGATTTTTTTTTATTTATTTTTAATATATGTGTGTGTGTGCAGTTTTAATAGGTTTATATATAATTATATATTTTTTAGAAACTTTTATATCTGGCTTTTGCCATGACTTGTTTTTGTAAGGGCGCTGATGACCGCCGTAGTTGAGCGCCCTTATACACATCATCATCGGTGGGGCCGCCTGGTGATCTAGCACACCTTCTACCAGCTCTGCAGGCTAGTACCGGGACTTATTAGGCAACCCTCTACCCCCTGCGGGCGGCCGTAGCCTGGCTGGAGGTACCCAATTTCCCGTGGGTGTCGGGAACACACTGCCCCCTCGAGTCCAACCCAATCCGAACAACTCCCTGACGGGAGGGGCTCGGCATTTCGGACCGAGGTTCCCCTGGTAACGTCAGAGGTACCACGAGTGTTAAGGGTCCGCAGCGCCCACACCTCGGCAGCTGAAGGGGACGGATCCCCTCCCCTACGGAGAGAGCCTTGCCACAACATATTTCACGCCTGCGACTTGAACAACCAGATTTTTTTTTCATGTAAAATATATACCTATGTACATATAGATATATATTTTTCTTTTCCTTATTTAACAGTTTTTTATTGTTTCCGTTTATTTTCCTGTTTTCTGTAGTTTCACACATATACACTATATACATAAACACCCATGCCCAAGGCGGGACTCGAACCCGCGACCCTCTACGCGGCGGAACGCTAGAGATGTACGCTCTAACGACCATGGCTACGAGAGCCGGTACCAGTTAAACAAGCTTCTCATCCAGCCACCTGTGTCTCTAGTCTCCTTGAAGACTGTGCAGCAGAATATCACCAGTACTCCATTTACACAGAAGGCTCTCGGATAGCGGAAGGACTTAGTAAAACTGCTAAAGTAGGATGTGCGTTTGTGGTATTCTCTCGCTCCATAGAATGTCATTCTTCCATGTTCAGACTTGCCAAGGAGTGTTCAGTCCTTCAAGCTGAAGTATTAGCAATCCGTGAAGCAGTGAAATGGTGCAACAGCTTACAATGTTCCGCTCGCCTTTACAGTTACTCACAAGCAGCAATTGCAGCTTTGAAAGATATCAAAAACAGCAATCCCATTGCCGCTGAAATAAGAAGTCAATTATTATGTAGTTCTCATCTGTGTATTAAATGGATCAGAAGACACGTGGGGATTGTCGGAAATGAGCTTACAAAGAGAGCTGCGACTTCAGATCTTCCAGAGACATACACTCTATGCCCTATTTCTTATGTGAGGCAAACATTAAAGGAGATTATCATCAACGACTGGAATGAATACCAGTTAAAAAGTGATTGTGGTGCTTTGACTAAGGATTTATATTTCTCAACAGTTTCTGACAGACATAAATGTAAATTCGTTAATCCTGACAATGTTCTCACTCAATTCTTAACTGGACATGGCAAATTTTTAGCTTACTTATTTCGATTGAAAATCAAATCCACATCTGATTGTATTTGTGGAAATCATCTTCAAGATGTCCCTCACATTGCTTCAATCCTTAGGTTACACTTTCTCAAAACCACTTACACATATTCTGATGAATTACAAAACTTATCAATATTTCATGACTTTCTTAAACAAAATGTTTCTTAAGCTAAATGATTCATCTTGATGTTTACTGTTTGTCAGCTTCATATTGAAGTTTGTTATGTTTTTGTAAATTGTACTGTGTTCATAAATTTGTAAACTATATTCCTAAAATACCTTTGGGTAAAATAGGAATAAAATTGTATAATAAATAAATAAACAAATAATTAGATAAATAAACAAATAAATAAATAAGTAAGTAAGTAAGGAGGTAGGTAGGTACGTAGGTAGGTTGGTTAGCAGGCAGGCAGGTAAATAAATAAATAAATAAATAAATAAATAAATAAATAAATAAATAAATAAATAAATAAATAAATAAATAAATAAATAAATAAATAAATAAATAAATAAATAAATAAATAAATAAATAAATAAATAAATAAATAAATAAATAAATAAATAAATAAATAAATAAATAAATAAATAAATAAATAAATAAATAAATAAATAAATAAATAAATAAATAAATAAATAAATAAATAAATAAATAAATAAATAAATAAATAAATAAATAAATAAATAAATAAATAAATAAATAAATAAATAAATAAATAAATAAATAAATAAATAAATAAATAAATAAATAAATAAATAAATAAATAAATAAATAAATAAATAAATAAATAAATAAATAAATAAATAAATAAATAAATAAATAAATAAATAAATAAATAAATAAATAAATAAATAAATAAATAAATAAATAAATAAATAAATAAATAAATAAACAAATAAATAAATAAATAAATAAAGTAAATCATTTATTAAATAAATTTAAGTACTATTTTTAATTACAGAGATGTATTTTAGTTTCTGCAATTCGCTATAAAGAAATTGCGTAATATTTCGAGGACGTCCTCCCTCTCCACACACGCAGTGACAGAGACACACGTACACTTGTTGAAATTATTTGTTTATATATTTCCTTGTTGTTGCAAAACTCAAAAGGATGAGTAAGTTAACTGTTAAATTTGGTATTTGGGTTCGACATATCGATGCCCGCCCTGGTAGCGTAAATGGCACCCTGTCTGCCTCACGTTCAAGAGGCCCCGAGTTCGATTCTCGGTCAGGGTGAGTTATCTGGATAAGGTTTTTCCGGATTTTTTCCTTATCCTGGAAGAAGAATGTCGGGTAGCTCTAAAGCTCTAAGCTCCATGGACACCGGACTCATTTGAGCATCATTTCACCAGTTTCATTCATCGTCCGATATCACTTAACGTTTGAGGAGGTAAATGACAAAAAACAAAAACACAAAAAAATGACATATAGTTTGTGAAAAAAGTTCTCTTATCCCAGACAACCCTTTTGAAAATTTTTGTGTCTTCAAAATTGCTCATTTATGTTTAAGGCAATTTCATGAAAAATGAAAGGATTAAATTGAATAATCGTGAAACAGTCCCTAAAGATCCCTTTATTATGAATATATTTTGCATAACTCGTAAATCCTAAATGGTAGACGATGCATTTCTGCATAAAAATGTAGAACACGTAAAAATAAACAATTCACACGAATACGCTTTTCTGTAGGAGTAACCATTTCGGAAATATTTCTTGTTAATTGTTTAGAAGAATAAATACGTATAGTTTTCTTATACAGCAAGTCCATGCTCCTTTTTCTATAACTCCTGGAAGTGCAAAGAGAATGGATCTTCTTAAAACATTTGACTATCACTTAGTCATTTCCATACAAGGTGTGTTCCAAAAGTATATTTGATTTTGGATTGTTTTGTGACATTATTTTGGTACTCATTCCTTCACTTATATTGACAAGCTCTACTATTTTGAATGTTAAATTGTTGACAACTATTTTGCTTGGACGTGTTTTGGCTCATCTTCAATTTTTGCCTATTCCAAATAATGGAGCAAAGAATCTGTATCAAATTTTGCGTGAAAAACAAAATTAAGTGCGCGGATGCATTACGAATTTTGAGTGTGGCATATGGTGAAGCTACGTTAGACCAAATCAACGTTTATCGGTGATACAAAAGCTTCTCAGACGGTCGAGAAGATGTGAACGGACGCCTAAGCTCGCCAACAACAGACAAAAGTATTGAAGAAGTGAAGAAAGTAGTATAGAAAATAGTATCGTCAATTCACCGTTAGAGGAATTGCCGAGGACCTAAACATAACGATTTTAGCAGAGTATTCGATGTATTTCGATTTGATGTAACAAAACTACAGACGATATCTCTAATGAGAGGAAGGCACGCCGTGTTGCTGGCTGTACGCCTAGCTGATTAGGCAGCTGCTCTGACACAGGAGTAGTGTACCTTTGTGGATGTACCAGGCGGATTGAATTGCTACTGCAGTCATAGGGCATGTCACAGTTCACTTTGAAATTAATACCCAGCTCTTGCTTCGGCTGTACTAGACGTAGTAGCTATGAGTTTCGATTTGATATTTAAACATTTATGGACTTCTTACCGAGTGAGGCAATTAAGCGGTATTGCGTTGTGAAGTTTTCAGGCTGGTATACATTTATTATTTTTTTTAAAGTTTATTTGCTTATTTACCACTGGCAGTTATTAGCAACGATATATCTTTATAATGACTTAAACCTCTTGGTTTTTTTCTTTATTCCTGAATTCTTAAACAAGGCCCACCTCTGTAGCTAGGTGGTAGCGTGTCGCATCACGTTCAAGAGGTCCCGATTTGACTTTCGGCCAGGGTTCATTATCAGCATGCTTCTTTCCCAAGGTTTCCCTTATCCTTAAAATAAATTTCTCTAAACTCTAAGCTCTATGTACCCTGTACTCATTTGAACATCATTTCATTCATCGTCCGATATAACTTAACGTTGGAGGTTTTCTCTTATCCTGAAAGATGAATGTCTGGTAACTCTAAGCTCTATGTACCCTGTACTCATTTGAACATCATTTCATTCATCGTCTGATATGACTTAACGTTTGACGTTTTCTCTTATCCTGAAAGATGAATGTCTGGTAACTCTAAGCTCTATGTACCCTGTACTCATTTGAACATCATTTCATTCAACGTCCGATATAACTTAACGTTGGAGGTTTTCCCTTATCCTGAAAGATGAATGTCTGGTAACTCTAAGCTCTATATACCCTGTACTCATTTGAACATCATTTCATTCACCGTCTGATATGACTTAACGCTGGAGGTTTTCTCTTATCCTGAAAGATGAATGTCTGGTAACTCTAAGCTCTATGCACTCTGTACTCATTTGAACATCATTTCATTCATCGTCCGATATGACTTAACTTTGGAGGTTTTCCCTTATCCTGAAAGATGAATGTCTGGTAACTCTAAGCACTATGTACCCTGTACTCATTTGGAAGGAATAATGTCGTTATATGAAGATGAAGCAAGTCAGGAGATAATGTAGGCCGCTGGAGGTGAAGGTTGTGATGATATCGTGTGAAATATCGTGTGAAGGTGAGGGCAATTGTTATCTCGAGGTACAGTTCAGTTCCCCCGGCCTCATTCCTTTGACTAAGTGAAGCAGAACATGACAAGGAGGGTGAATTATTCATCTTCACTTCCTTCTTTCACATCAGTCGTGTGCAGTCATACGAGTACTGATCTTGTAGCTTCCTTGATGTCAAGGTTTTGACCAATCACTTTGACCCTCGTTTTATATGATCACTCGTTAAATTTAATTACACTAGCCAACATGAAACTCGCCTCTGTGAAGTTAATGTTTTTAGTTATTTACAGACAGTGGAATTGGCAGCTTGGCAATCAGTTAAAGACATTGTGTGTATGCTTGATTTTCTTAATTTGACAAAAGAGCATGAACTTATCAAAATTAACATTATTCGGTTCGTGTTTTACAAAAGTAGTTACTGTGAGCCACTATTTGTAGCCATGGCAATGTACGCCTTGCTTCCTTGTTACCAAAGCTGTTGTTTTGAAAAGAAGAACATCAATATAATTCGATAAACACAGTTTCTAATGTACAATTTAATTCTGCACTCTGAAACAGTTGACAGCTCACTTTCAAGAGCTCATTTGTTAGTCTACGTTATTAAATAACCATGAAGAGAGCGGCCGTACCGTGTCATTCATACCTAAAAGTTGATTGCTAGTCTGAATTCCTCGAGTGTCTGGTAACTAAATAACGATACTATGAAACCGTTTACCCCCTCAAAGTAAAATAAAAGCTCAGTGAAAGTAGGACTCTGCTTTAAACGCACGCATGTTCGTGTGTCTGTGGTTTTTCATTGCGTTATCTACGTCAACATTATATCGACCAGAAGGGCAACGTTCTCTGGTGTGACGTGATCATGGAAAAGCTGACGAAATCTAATAGCCGAGTATTCAAAACGGATATATGCTTCCGTGACATCGGACATCATGAATTGTTCATGAGTAAGCTATATCCACCCTGGGTCAAGCTGTTATTAACGATTTACAAGTATGTCACTCGGCAGCACTTTACTCACGCTGGATAATTGGTACTGGTGGAGAAGCTTAAAGAAATTAAGGACATCGAGGTCAGCGCACAGTATCACACGTAGTAGCGCAATGTAGCCCTTTGTGCTTCAAACGAGAGAACATCCTCCAACGTTAAGTCATATCGGACGATGAATGAAATTATGTTCAAATGAGTACAGGGTACATAGAGCTTAGAGTTACCAGACATTCGTCTTTCAGGATAAGAGAAAACCTCCAACGTTGTCATATCGGACGATGAATGAAATTATGTTCAAATGAGTACAGGGTACATAGAGCATAGAGTTACCAGACATTCGTCTTTCAGGATAAGAGAAAACCTCCAACGTTAAGTCATATCGGACGATGAATGAAATGATGTTCAAATGAGTACAGGGTACATAGAGCTAAGAGTTAACAGACATTCATCTTTCAGGATAAGAGAAAACCTCAAACGTTAAGTCATATCGGACGATGAATGAAATGATGTTCAAATGAGTACAGGGTACATAGAGCTTAGAGTTACCAGTCATTCCTCTTTCAGGATAAGAGAAAACCTCCAACGTTAAGTCATATCGGACGATGAATGAAATTATGTTCAAATGAGTACAGGGTACATAGATCTTAGAGTTACCAGTCATTCCTCTTTCAGGATAAGAGAAAACCTCCAACGTTAAGTCATATCGGACGATGAATGAAATTATGTTCAAATGAGTACAGGGTACATAGAGCATAGAGTTACCAGACATTCATCTTTCAGGATAAGAGAAAACCTCCAACGTTAAGTCATATCGGACGATGAATGAAATTATGTTCAAATGAGTACAGGGTACATAGAGCATAGAGTTACCAGACATTCATCTTTCAGGATAAGAGAAAACCTCCAACGTTAAGTCATATCGGACGATGAATGAAATGATGTTCAAATGAGTACAGGGTACATAGAGCTTAGAGTTACCAGACATTCATCTTTCAGGATAAGAGAAAACCTCCAACGTTAATTCATATCAGACGGTGAATGAAATGATGTTCAGATGAGTACAGGGTACATACAGCTTAGAGTTATCAGACATTCATCTTTCAGGATAAGAGAAAACCTCCAACGTTAAGTCATATCAGACGGTGAATGAAATGATGTTCAAATGAGTACAGGGTACATAGAGCTTAGAGTTACCAGACATTCATCTTTCAGGATAAGAGAAAACCTCCAACGTTAAGTCATATCAGACGGTGAATGAAATGATGTTCAAATGAGTACAGGGTACATAGAGCTTAGAGTTACCAGACATTCATCTTTCAGAATAAGGGAAAACCTCCAACGTTAAGTCACATCGGACGATGAATGAAATAATGTTCAAATGAGTACAGGGTACATAGATCTTAGAGTTACCAGACATTCGTCTTTCAGGATAAGAGAAAACCTCCAACGTTAAGTCATATCGGACGATGAATGAAATGATGTTCAAATGAGTACAGGGTACTTAGAGCTTAGAGTTACCAGTCATTCCTCTTTCAGGATAAGAGAAAACCTCCAACGTTAAGTCATATCGGACGATGAATGAAATTATGTTCAAATGAGTACAGGGTACATAGAGCATAGAGTTACCAGACATTCATCTTTCAGGATAAGAGAAAACCTCCAACGTTAAGTCATATCGGACGATGAAATGATGTTCAAATGAGTACAGGGTACATAGAGCTTAGAGTTACCAGACATTCATCTTTCAGGATAAGAGAAAACCTCCAACGTTAATTCATATCAGACGGTGAATGAAATGATGTTCAGATGAGTACAGGGTACATACAGCTTAGAGTTATCAGACATTCATCTTTCAGGATAAGAGAAAACCTCCAACGTTAAGTCATATCAGACGGTGAATGAAATGATGTTCAAATGAGTACAGGGTACATAGAGCTTAGAGTTACCAGACATTCATCTTTCAGGATAAGAGAAAACCTCCAACGTTAAGTCATATCAGACGGTGAATGAAATGATGTTCAAATGAGTACAGGGTACATAGAGCTTAGAGTTACCAGACATTCATCTTTCAGGATAAGAGAAAACCTCCAACGTTAAGTCATATCAGACGGTGAATGAAATGATGTTCAAATGAGTACAGGGTACATAGAGCTTAGAGTTACCAGACATTCATCTTTCAGAATAAGGGAAAACCTCCAACGTTAAGTCACATCGGACGATGAATGAAGTAATGTTCAAATGAGTACAGGGTACATAGAGCTTAGAGTTACCAGACATTCATCTTTCAGGATAAGAGAAAACCTCCAACGTTAAGTCATATCAGACGATGAATGAAATGATGTTCAAATGAGTACAGGGTACATAGAGCTTAGAGTTACCAGACATTCATCTTTCAGGATAAGAGAAAACCTCCAACATTAAGTCATATCGGTCGATGAATGAAATGATGTTCAAATGAGTACAGGGTACATAGAGTTTAGAGTTACCAGACATTTATCTTTCAGGATAAGAGAAAACCTCCAACGTTAAGTCATATCGGACGATGAATGAAATGATGTTCAAATGAGTACAGGGTACATAGAGCTTAGAGTTACCAGACATTCATCTATCACGAGAAGAGAAAACCTCCAACGTTAAGTCATATCAGACGGTGAATGAAATGATGTTCAAATGAGTACAGGGTACATAGAGCTTAGAGTTACCAGACATTCATCTTTCAGGATAAGAGAAAATCTCCAACGTTAAGTCATATCGGACGACGAATGAAATGATGTTCAAATGAGTACAGGGTACATAGAGCTTAGAGTTACCAGACATTCACCTTTCACGATAAGAGAAAACCTCCAACGTTAAGTCATATCGGACGATGAATGAAATGATGTTCAAATGAGTACAGGGTACATAGAGCTTAGAGTTATCAGACATTCATCTTTCAGGATAAGAGAAAGCCTCCAACGTTAAGTCATATCGGACGATGAATGAAATGATGTTCAAATGAGTACAGGGTACATAGAGCTTAGAGTTACCAGACATTCATCCTTCAGGATAAGAGAAAACCTCCAACGTTAAGTCATATCGGACGATGAATGAAATGATGTTCAAATGAGTACAGGGTACATAGAGCTTAGAGTTATCAGACATTCATCTTTCAGGATAAGAGAAAACCTCCAACGTTAAGTCATATCGGACGATGAATGAAATGATGTTCAAATGAGTACAGGGTACATAGAGCTTAGAGTTACCAGACATTCATCTTTCAGAATAAGGGAAAACCTCCAACGTTAAGTCATATCGGACGATGAATGAAATGATGTTCAAATGAGTACAGGGTACATAGAGCTTAGAGTTACCAGACATTCATCTTTCAGAATAAGGGAAAACCTCCAACGTTAAGTCATATCGGACGATGAATGAAATGATGTTCAAATGAGTAGAAGGTACATTGAGCTTAGAGTTACCAAACATTCATCTTTCAGGATAAGAGGAGATCCCGGGAAAAACCTTATAGCCTGACCGAGATTCGAGCTCGGGACCTCTTAATAGTGAGACAGGCCCCATACCTGTAGAACCTATAGAGGTGGGCTTATAGACAATTATGCCTGATCTATTTTCAAAAATAAATTTTTTAAGGTGGAATGAATGAAGATTTCTGTAATATAGTCAAATATACATTTTTGCTAAATGTTGGTCCTCTTCCTATCACCATATCCAGTCATCATTAGTATTTTATTACGTTGTCTTCTGTAAGTTCTGCCATGACTAAACACTTTCAGGAAATTAATTGTTCTTTCACACTGGCCGTGTGTAGGCTAAAGTATGGAAATATAGAGTCAGACTGAAAAATTCAATGTCATAGCCGGGATTTGAACCACGGATCTTCTGGTTGCATTCCAGCCGCTCTAACCCTTGAGCTACTATAGCCAATGTGCTAATATGACATTAAATTCTCCAACTGACTCGTGTTTTTCACGATAAACCACTTAGGAGTTTCTCATAAAGACATGAGACAACTATTTTAATGACGACTTACTATGCTGTATGTACTTTAAGGCCCGGGCTTTATAGTTCGGACCACTATTTGGTACAAGTAATGGAAATTAATTGTTCTTCCACACTAGCCGTGTGTAGGCTAAAGTTGGGAAATATAGAGTCAGACTGAAAAATTCAATATCATAGCCGGGATTTGAACCACGGATCTTCTGGTTGCATTCCAGCCGCTCTAACCCTTGAGCTACTATAGCCAATGTGCTAATATGACATTAAATTCTCCAACTGACTCGTGTTTTTCACGATAAACCACTTAGGAGTTTCTCATAAAGACATGAGACAACTATTTTAATGACGACTTACTATGCTGTATGTACTTTAAGGCCCGGGCTTTATAGTTCGGACCACTATTTGGTACAAGTAATGGAAATTAATTGTTCTTCCACACTAGCCGTGTGTAGGCTAAAGTAGGGAAAGATTTCCATACTTTCAGGAAGATTTTGTAATGAAGTAAGCATTGTTGTCCTTATTAGCTTAGCTTTTGTCTGTATTTGTACAATCCAAAGCCACATACTGAAGTAGCCTACTGTATTAATTGCAAACCTACTTAGTTTGAAGTAACGATGTGTTTTTGTTTACTTAGTACACACGCAGTAAGGTCCTAATACATTTAAATTACGCCTTGAAAGAGTATTTGTTTGTACGTTCTGAGACTTGAGGACTGGAGGAATGCAGAAATAACAAATGTTGCCGTTTAAGAAATAAAACTCTCACAGCCTTTATTTGTAATTTGAGGGCAAGTTGATATCACTTCATAGAGCTGCAATAGCATTGTTCCACTGTATACTGACCCGGTATATGTGTGTCTGTGTAACTGAATAACCAAAAGTCGCTGAAAGACATTTGCACTTAGCTGTAGCAGATAATGTTCATGCCTTTTAAAACTTGCTGTAGTTATTTTAACTTTTTAATCACTAGAGGTCAGGCCTGCGGGGCAGTATCGACGGTCGCTATTTTGAATTTCTTGCAGCACGATCCGGTTAAGGCCGGTTAACTACCCTCTCTCTCTGCATGTGCGAAAGTATAAACTCTGCAAATCTGTGCGAAGGTTGGTATCGATTGTGGTGGTGGTGCCTTTACAAAATACAAGAAACCATTTCTCATCATGTTCTTTCTGTAGAGCATTGTCATGCACAGACACGATGCTTGCTTGTTTAAAGCCGAGAAGTTTGTTTTCCGATGCGGCCACCCACAGCGCTGCGGGCCATGTTGACTCTGTACAACTTCTGCTTTACAACATCCATAATCAACTCAAACAATAACACCATGATAAACTTGACCACCCACTCACAACACTCCTGCAACATTCACACTCTAAATTCCCTTGCTTAAATACTCAAAACTTTACATTACTGCTAATCTCACAGATATCGCGGTATTTTAACCTTAATGTTTGAATATACATATCAGACGTGCTAGGAAATAAAAGAATTTTCTTTTGTCTTATGGGATATTCATTTATTCAGCTTCAAATACAGTGGCGAAGCGTGAAATGAAGCGTTAGAACTACCTCTTACGCAAGAACTTAAAGAGAAAACGAAGAAAAATAAGAAAATCCATTACAAACAATACTTTATTTGCTCGACATACAAATAAAAAAAAATTATTTGTGAATATCCGCGGTGCTGCGGATAACTTGACAACTGCTTAAATTCGAATGATCAATTCCGCGGGCTCATTCAATACTGTATTTACGCATTCATAACCTTGAACAACAAGCTTCGTAGATTTCCGGCAGAAATCGTGAATCTTTGATAGTGAAGTCTCTGTAGCATGTGAAGGGAAGTTTATTTTTTTGTTTTATGTGACGCTTTTAATTACAACTGTAAGCGTAATTCAATACTATTTTACGTAGATAGGAAATTTTTGTGAAGTTATAAGTTATTAGCAAACGTGTGTGAGTTACATACGTTGTCCATTTTAGACTAACGGTTCACGCGGTGTGCGCCAGCTGTAGTAAAAATTGGAACGTATGAGTGGAGAGGGAAAGCTTGTAGTGTAAGCCGTCTTGGGATGCAGGAATGACCTACGTGTGGCTGTACAGAACAAAGAGTACTGAAGAGTAGCCTTAGTTCTTTGAGTCATTATTCTCTCTTATTTTAATGAAAATAAAATAAGAGACGGCTTATTACCATGGATGAAACTTGGATACATCGCTACACTCCTGATGAACGGACTCCAAAGAGGACAAAGTTAATTTTGTCAGCTAACAAGGTTATGTCTAGTATTTACACAGAGAATTATTTTGATTGATTACTTGGAAAAGGGTAAAAGTATCACTTGTGACTACTGCAACGTTTGATGATGAAGTGAAAAGAAACAGACGTCATTTGTTTCTTCATGACAATGCTCCGCCCCATCGCTCGGTCATTGTAATGGAAAAAATGTGCGTATTAAAGTTATAATTACTTGAACATTCACTCTATTTACCAGATTTAGCACCCAGTGACTACCACCTGTTCCTAAACCTCAAAAAAATGTCTTGGAGGACGAAGATTTCACAACAACGAGGTCATTGGCACGGTAAACAGTTATTTTGAGGGTTATGATGACTACAGAGATGATTTATTTAACTGAGAACACCAACATGACAAGCATATTAGCCTTTCTGGAAATTATGTTGAGAAATAAAGAAAAATATGTTAAAATGTTCCTTTTATTGTGAGGACCGGCACTCTTTAGGAAGGAAATAATCACGAACAAAGTGTATTTAAAAAAAATTTGTGGTTGAAATACATAAAAATATGCAAAAATACAGCGTTGTGTTGCTTTTTCGCCCCAAACTTACAAGCACATAATAGTTAACAAAGTATAACGTCAACTCTGACGGGCAAACCAACTCGACAAACTACCCTGTGGTTTGTTTCGTGATATTTTAGTGTCAGTACTTGCTGTACTTGGCAGAATAGAGTATAATAATTATGGAATCTGAGAGACGATTTCCTTTCTGGAAGTTTCTCTAGCATTTATTGTCGAACTCCAATAAAATAGAGAGGTTCTCGTTTTGTAATACGGGAAGTACTTGTTGAATAGAATGTGCCGTCTTGGAACTGAACACGCGACCTCTGCAACAAGTGATTCTACAACTTTATAGTCAAACTTTGTACGCTCAATTGTTTAAACGAACGTGAGAAAAAGCTGTAAATCTTAGAGCATCACTAAAACAGTTGCCTGTGTTCTTTCTCGACGTAGCTCTGGTATACGCCACCCAAACTTTTAATACCAGGATTTCATGTTCTGAACACCTTTGAATGAAATAAAAATAATTTTAAGAAAAATATGTAACGATAAGGCGGTTGAATACCGAACTACTTTTTATATTAAAAATGTGATATTCTCATTAAAATACCAAAAGTTTAAGACATTTTTGTGACAAATGAAACTGTGCATCTTTAGTTTTCTGAGAATGTCCTCAGAGGCCCTCTTTATTCTAAATGACTATTGTGTAACTGATAAAAAAGAAAGATACACAAAATATTACTGCACAAAAAATGCAGTAATCTGTTTGAAACATAAGTTATGGCAATATTTTAGTGTATGAAAAAATTAATTTGTTTGTTGATAACGCTGGTACTTGCCAGGATCATATCATAGCTACCGGTGTGCCGCAATTTTGCCCCACATTTATAAATACCAGTAAATTTACTATCCTCAGCTGTACACCGAAAAGTATTAATCTGAGTTGGATTTGAACCAGTAGAACGGCGAACAACTTTTCTTCTTTTTTCTTTATTCTTGTAGAGTTATGCACGCCTGAGATATTTTTTGTAACATATTTTAAATGTATAATTCTTATACATTTCTCAAATCGAAAGTCGTTATTCATCTTTTTATCTATTTGTCATAGAAAGCGAACGGAATTTCAAAGAATCACATAGCGACCAAAACATTTGACTATCACTTAAGGTCTCCTGTATTATGCTGTAAAGATAATGTATCAAAAATGTTTTATAAAACATAAGAAAGATATAAATATACATATTCAACCCTAAGTTTAAGAATATAGGCCATTATTTTTCCAGTATTCGTTGTGCACTCTTTTTAGCGATTTAAAGCAGTAAAAAAAAAAAAAACAATTTATAATCACTTTGCTGATATTACGAAGGGTTTAATTAACTTAGGAGGGTGATATGAAAAGTTCTCGGCCTTACCCAAAGATTGCTGCACTATTTCCTTACGTTGGTACACATGTTTATAGACCGTATGTAAAATTACAAGCCATTCCAGGCAACAGTTGACTGTAGGTAGTTGTTTGAGACAGTGGAAGTGCGAATTGATTTGAAAATGGAGAAATTCGAGTATCGCGTTATGATAAAATTCTTCGTAAAAGAAGGATTAACACATACAGAAATTAATTTGCGGATTGTAAATGTGTATGGCGACTCTTCACTGTGAAGAAATGGGCGGCCGATTTTAAACGCGACCGTGAAAGCGTCCAAGACGATCCACGTGACAGACGTCCAAAAGCAATAACTACACGGAACAGTGTATGACTGAAAGATTGGCGTACAAAAGTGCATGAAATTGCTTATGCTCTTGGAGTTTCAAAGGAACGTATTGGTCTCATCTGCATGGGTAATTAAACATGAAAAAACTTTGTGAAATGTGGGTGCCCGTTTAACAAACGCATTCATACGACACTTTCTGATAAGTGCTTGGCGGATTTACAGAAGAACAGAAGTGACTTTGTGCCGATATGTCACAATGGATGGAACATGGATTCACCACTGCTTACCCTAATACAAGCAGCAGTCGAGACAGTTGACAGTACCATTTAGTTACTTATAGTGCATCACCTACTGTAGCAGCTTCTAGAATCATAGTAGCAATATTGGGATTCATTAAGTGTTCATATGAATTTAATGAAAAATTAATATTCCTTAACTATTTCTTCGGCTCTAGAGAAGGCGAGGACAGCGACATCGGCGGGAAAGATCATGACGTCAGTGTTTTGAGATGTTAAAGGAATTTTGTTGATTGAGTATCTGGAAAATGGTGAAAGCATTACTGGAGAATGCTACTGCTGACATCTAACCAAACTGAATGCAAGCGTTCGTGAAAGCAGATCCAGGTAAAAGAAAAGAAAATAATTGTTTTACATCAGGACAATGCACCTGTCCACAAAAGTGTTTTGTCAATATACAAATTGACAGATCTGCACTATTAAGTTCTGAAACATTCACTCTATTTCCCATATTTGGCTCCCTCGGACTTCATCTGTTTCCAAAGTTCAAGTAATTCCTCGCTGGTAGGCGCTTTTCGTCCAGTGAAGAAGCAATTGCGAATCTAAATGGATACTACGCAGAGGAACACTACAGTGAGCAAATAACAATATTGCATCATCGCTGGAGAGGGGATTATGTTGAAAAATAAAACTACTACGTTTTTCACTATCAGGCCGAGCATTTTCTAAACCATCCTGGTATAATTTCTGTTATTTTGAAGTCTATAATTTAAAATTTTTTTCCCTTACGCCTTTTGTCTTACAGTGTAAAATGAATGAATTAATTACAATGTACGGGTTTAATCATTGTTGAATCATACAATTCTGATATTAGCACTCACATGTCTTTTCCCTACTTTTATAGAAATTATTCTTGCAGTTGTTTAACCTTACTCTTATTGATGCAACTGTTTATGTCTGATCACACTTTTTACTTCGCGAGTTGCTAAATTCACATTTCCTTCCCCTCTGGGAAGTGCTAGCCCACGATAGATCCATCAAATCCCCAACGTTACATACACATCTATCTTCAACTTCCCTACCTGCACCACTATCGTGGTATTTCCTCTATCCTGTAGGACATCTTGAAGAAAACCCGCCTCTGCGCCATTTTCTTCACCTGGGATAGAACCCTGGCTGCCTTAGTAAAAGTGAAGCGTTCCATCCGCACCGTCATGGCGCGGATTTATCTCCATTTTATTACTCTATAAAATTATTAATGCAACCATCAGTAATTTTGATATCAGATATGACTATTTTTGCCGTTTCCTGTGTCTGGTCTTGTGAAGGAATTCTGCTTTTAACTCTGCATATTTGAATATTTAACGAGTTTCCTCGAAGTGGCCGATGCCATTTAGGATAGGAGGCAGAGAGGAGAAAAGAAAACAAGTGAAACAGACACGAGAGTCTGATACCAAGAAATCAATTATATCTGCCTTCAAGTTACGTGGTATCGCGATATCCTCAGATTCGGCAAATTCCGCTTCGGGGGCGCTTGTGCATTAGAATTTCTTCTCGACAATCTCGGCAATCTCAGCCACCACTGCTGGGTGGAGCTGGTTCCCGCTAAAGCAGAGGCAATGATGAACGAAATGATGTCCAAATGAGTACAGTTACCAGACATTCATCTTTCAGGATAAGAGAAAACCTCCAACGGTAAGTCATATCGGACGATGAATGAAATGATGTTTAAATGAGTACAGGGCACATAGAGCTTAGAGATACCAGACATTCATCTTTCAGGATAAGAGAAAACCTCCAACATTAAGTCATATCGGACGAAGAATGAAATGATGTTCAAATGAGTACAGAGTACATAGAGCTTAGAGTTAACAGACATTCATCTTTCAGGATAAGAGAAAACCTCCAACATTAAGTCATATCGGACGATGAATGAAATGATGTTCAAATGAGTACAGGGTACATAGAACTTAGAGTTACCAGACATTCATCTTTCAGGATAAGAGAAAACCTCCAACGTTAAGTCATATCGGACGATGAATGAAATGATGTTCAAATGAGTACAGGGTACATAGAGCTTAGAGTTATCAGACATTCATCTTCCAGGATAAGGGAAAACCTCCAACGTTAAGTCATATCGGACGATGAATGAAATGATGTACATATGAGTACAGGGTACATAGAGCTTAGAGTTACCAGACATTCATCTTTCAGGATAAGAGAAAACCTCCAACGTTAAGTCATATCGGACGATGAATGAAATGATGTTCAAATGAGTACAGCGTACATAGAGCTTAGAGTTATCAGACATTCATCTTTCAGGATAAGAGAAAACCTCCAACGGTAACATATCGGACGATGAATGAAATGATGTTCAAATGAGTACAGGGTTCATAGAGCTTAGAGTTACCGGACATTCATCTTTCAGGATAAGAGAAAACCTCTAACGTTAAGTCATATCGGACGATGAATGAAATGATGTTCAAATGAGTACAGGGTACATAGATCTTAGAGTTACCAGACATTCGTCTTTCAGGATAAGAGAAAACCTTCAACGTTAAGTCATATCGGACGATGAATGAAATGATGTTCAAATGAGTGCAGGGTACATAGAGCTTAGAGTTATCAGACATTCCCCTTTCAGGATAAGGGAAAACCTCCAACGTTAAGTCATATCGGACGATGAATGAAATGATGTTCAAATGAGTACAGGGTACATAGATCTTAGAGTTACCAGACATTCGTCTTTCAGGATAAGAGAAAACCTTCAACGTTAAGTCATATCGGACGATGAATGAAATGATGTTCAAATGAGTACAGGGTACATAGAGCTTAGAGTTATCAGACATTCCCCTTTCAGGATAAGGGAAAACCTCCAACGTTAAGTCATATCGGACGATGAATGAAATGATGTTCAAATGAGTACAGGGTACATAGAGCTTAGAGTTATCAGACATTCCCCTTTCAGGATAAGGGAAAACCTCCAACGTTAAGTCATATCGGACGATGAATGAAATGATGCTCAAATGAGTACAGGGTACATAGAGCTTAGAGTTACCAGACATTCATCTTCCAGGATAAGAGAAAACCTCCAACGTCAAGTCATATCGGACGATGAGTGAAATGATGTTCAAATGAGTACAGGGTACATAGAGCTTAGAGTTACCAGACATTCATCTTTCAGGATAAGAGAAAACCTCCAACGTTAAGTCATATCGGACAATGATTAAAATGATGTTCAAATGAGTGCAGGGTACATAGAGTTTAGAGTTACCAGACTTCATCTTTCAGGATAAGAGAAAACCTCCAACGTTAAGTCATATCGGACGATGAATGAAATGATGTGCAAATGAGTACAGGGTACAGAGAGCTTAGAGTTAACAGACATTCATCTTTCAGGATAAGAGAAAACCTCCAACGTTAAGTCATATCGGACGATGAATGAAATGATGTTTAAATGAGTACAGGATACATAGAGCTTAGGGTTACCAGACATTCATCTTTCAGGATAAGATAAAACCTCCAACGTTAAGTCATATCGGACGATGAATGACATGATGTTTAAATGAGTACAGGATACATAGAGCTTAGAGTTACCAGACATTCATCTTTCAGGATAAGGGAAAACCTCCAGCGTTGTCATATCGGACAATGAATGAACTGTTCAAATGAGTACAGGATACATAGAGCTTAGAGTTACCAGACATTCATCTTTCAGGATAAGAGAAAACCTCCAACGTTGTCATATCGGACAATGAATGAACTGTTCAAATGAGTACAGGGTACTTAGAGCTTAGAGTTACCAGACATTCATCTTTCAGGATAAGAGAAAACCTCCAACGTTAAGTCATATCGGACGATGAATGAAATGATGTTTAAATGAGTACAGGGTACATAGAGTTTAGAGTTACCAGACATTCATCTTTCAGGATAAGAGAAAACCTCCAACGTTAAGTCATATCGGACGATGAATGAAATGATGTTCAAATGAGTACAGGGTACATAGAGCTTAGAGTTACCAGACATTCATCTTTCAGGATAAGAGAAAACCTCCAACGTTAAGTCATATCGGACGATGAATGTAATGATGTACAAATGAGTACAGGGTACAGAGAGCTTAGAGTTAACAGACATTCATCTTTCAGGATAAGAGAAAACCTCCAACGTTAAGTCATATCGGACGATGAATGAAATGATGTTCAAATGAGTACAGGGTACATAGAGCTTAGAGTTACCAGACATACATCTTTCAGGATAAGAGAAAACCTTCAACGTTAAGTCATATCGGACGATGAATGACATGATGTTTAAATGAGTACAGGATACATAGAGCTTAGAGTTACCAGACATTCATCTTTCAGGATAAGGGAAAACCTCCAGCGTTGTCATATCGGACAATGAATGAACTGTTCAAATGAGTACAGGATACATTGAGCTTAGAGTTACCAGACATTCATCTTTCAGGATAAGAGAAAACCTCCAACGTTGTCATATCGGACAATGAATGAACTGTTCAAATGAGTACAGGATACATAGAGCTTAGAGTTACCAGACATTCATCTTTCAGGATAAGATAAAACCTCCAACGTTAAGTCATATCGGACGATGAATGACATGATGTTTAAATGAGTACAGGATACATAGAGCTTAGAGTTACCAGACATTCATCTTTCAGGATAAGAGAAAACCTCCACCGTTAAGTCATATCGGACGATGAATGACATGATGTTTAAATGAGTAAGGATACATAGAGCTTAGAGTTACCAGACATACATCTTTCAGGATAAGAGAAAACCTCCAACGTTAAGTCATATCGGACGATGAATGACATGATGTTTAAATGAGTACAGGATACATAGAGCTTAGAGTTACCAGACATTCATCTTTCAGGATAAGAGAAAACCTCCAACGTTAAGTCATATCGGACGATGAATGAAATGATGATCAAATGAGTACAGGATACATAGAGCTTAGAGTTACCAGACATTCATCTTTCAGGATAAGAGAAAACCTCCAAGGTTAAGTCATATCGGACGATGAATGAAATGATGATCAAATGAGTACAGGGTACTTAGAGCTTAGAGTTACCAGACATTCATCTTTCAGGATAAGAGAAAACCTCCAACGTTGTCATATCGGACAATGAATAAACTGTTCAAATGAGTACAGGGTACTTAGAGCTTAGAGTTACCAGACATTCATCTTTCAGGATAAGAGAAAACCTCCAACGTTAAGTCATATCGGACGATGAATGAAATGATGTTTAAATGAGTACAGGGTACATAGAGTTTAGAGTCACCAGACATTCATCTTTCAGGATAAGAGAAAACCTCCAACGTTAAGTCATATCGGACGATGAATGAAATGATGTTCAAATGAGTACAGGGTACATAGAGCTTAGAGTTACCAGACATTCATCTTTCAGGATAAGAGAAAACCTCCAACGTTAAGTCATATCGGACGATGAATGTAATGATGTACAAATGAGTACAGGGTACATATATCTTAGAGTTACCAGACATTCGTCTTTCAGGATAAGAGAAAACCTTCAACGTTAAGTCATATCGGACGATGAATGAAATGATGTTCAAATGAGTACAGGGTACATAGAGCTTAGAGTTATCAGACATTCCCCTTTCAGGATAAGGGAAAACCTCCAACGTTAAGTCATATCGGACGATGAATGAAATGATGTTCAAATGAGTACAGGGTACATAGAGCTTAGAGTTATCAGACATTCCCCTTTCAGGATAAGGGAAAACCTCCAACGTTAAGTCATAGCGGACGATGAATGAAATGATGCTCAAATGAGTACAGGGTACATAGAGCTTAGAGTTACCAGACATTCATCTTCCAGGATAAGAGAAAACCTCCAACGTTAAGTCATATCGGACGATGAATGAAATGATGTTCAAATGAGTACAGGGTACATAGAGCTTAGAGTTACCAGACATTCATCTTTCAGGATAAGAGAAAACCTCCAACGTCAAGTCATATCGGACGATGAGTGAAATGATGTTCAAATGAGTACAGGGTACATAGAGCTTAGAGTTACCAGACATTCATCTTTCAGGATAAGAGAAAACCTCCAACGTTAAGTCATATCGGACAATGATTAAAATGATGTTCAAATGAGTGCAGGGTACATAGAGTTTAGAGTTACCAGACTTCATCTTTCAGGATAAGAGAAAACCTCCAACGTTAAGTCATATCGGACGATGAATGAAATGATGTGCAAATGAGTACAGGGTACAGAGAGCTTAGAGTTAACAGACATTCATCTTTCAGGATAAGAGAAAACCTCCAACGTTAAGTCATATCGGACGATGAATGAAATGATGTTCAAATGAGTACAGGGTACATAGAGCTTAGAGTTACCAGACATACATCTTTCAGGATAAGAGAAAACCTCCAGCGTTGTCATATCGGACAATGAATGAACTGTTCAAATGAGTACAGGATACATAGAGCTTAGAGTTACCAGACATTCATCTTTCAGGATAAGAGAAAACCTCCAGCGTTGTCATATCGGACAATGAATGAACTGTTCAAATGAGTACAGGATACATAGAGCTTAGAGTTACCAGACATTCATCTTTCAGGATAAGAGAAAACCTCCAACGTTGTCATATCGGACAATGAATGAACTGTTCAAATGAGTACAGGGTACTTAGAGCTTAGAGTTACCAGACATTCATCTTTCAGGATAAGAGAAAACCTCCAACGTTAAGTCATATCGGACGATGAATGAAATGATGTTTAAATGAGTACAGGGTACATAGAGTTTAGAGTTACCAGACATTCATCTTTCAGGATAAGAGAAAACCTCCAACGTTAAGTCATATCGGACGATGAATGAAATGATGTTCAAATGAGTACAGGGTACATAGAGCTTAGAGTTACCAGACATTCATCTTTCAGGATAAGAGAAAACCTCCAACGTTAAGTCATATCGGACGATGAATGTAATGATGTACAAATGAGTACAGGGTACAGAGAGCTTAGAGTTAACAGACATTCATCTTTCAGGATAAGAGAAAACCTCCAACGTTAAGTCATATCGGACGATGAATGAAATGATGTTCAAATGAGTACAGGGTACATAGAGCTTAGAGTTACCAGACATACATCTTTCAGGATAAGAGAAAACCTTTAACGTTAAGTCATATCGGACCATGAATGACATGATGTTTAAATGAGTACAGGATACATAGAGCTTAGAGTTACCAGACATTCATCTTTCAGGATAAGGGAAAACCTCCAGCGTTGTCATATCGGACAATGAATGAACTGTTCAAATGAGTACAGGATACATTGAGCTTAGAGTTACCAGACATTCATCTTTCAGGATAAGAGAAAGCCTCCAACGTTGTCATATCGGACAATGAATGAACTGTTCAAATGAGTACAGGATACATAGAGCTTAGAGTTACCAGACATTCATCTTTCAGGATAAGATAAAACCTCCAACGTTAAGTCATATCGGACGATGAATGACATGATGTTTAAATGAGTACAGGATACATAGAGCTTAGAGTTACCAGACATTCATCTTTCAGGATAAGAGAAAACCTCCACCGTTAAGTCATATCGGACGATGAATGACATGATGTTTAAATGAGTAAGGATACATAGAGCTTAGAGTTACCAGACATACATCTTTCAGGATAAGAGAAAACCTCCAACGTTAAGTCATATCGGACGATGAATGACATGATGTTTAAATGAGTACAGGATACATAGAGCTTAGAGTTACCAGACATTCATCTTTCAGGATAAGAGAAAACCTCCAACGTTAAGTCATATCGGACGATGAATGAAATGATGATCAAATGAGTACAGGATACATAGAGCTTAGAGTTACCAGACATTCATCTTTCAGGATAAGAGAAAACCTCCAAGGTTAAGTCATATCGGACGATGAATGAAATGATGATCAAATGAGTACAGGGTACTTAGAGCTTAGAGTTACCAGACATTCATCTTTCAGGATAAGAGAAAACCTCCAACGTTGTCATATCGGACAATGAATAAACTGTTCAAATGAGTACAGGGTACTTAGAGCTTAGAGTTACCAGACATTCATCTTTCAGGATAAGAGAAAACCTCCAACGTTAAGTCATATCGGACGATGAATGAAATGATGTTTAAATGAGTACAGGGTACATAGAGTTTAGAGTCACCAGACATTCATCTTTCAGGATAAGAGAAAACCTCCAACGTTAAGTCATATCGGACGATGAATGAAATGATGTTCAAATGAGTACAGGGTACATAGAGCTTAGAGTTACCAGACATTCATCTTTCAGGATAAGAGAAAACCTCCAACGTTAAGTCATATCGGACGATGAATGTAATGATGTACAAATGAGTACAGGGTACATATATCTTAGAGTTACCAGACATTCGTCTTTCAGGATAAGAGAAAACCTTCAACGTTAAGTCATATCGGACGATGAATGAAATGATGTTCAAATGAGTACAGGGTACATAGAGCTTAGAGTTATCAGACATTCCCCTTTCAGGATAAGGGAAAACCTCCAACGTTAAGTCATATCGGACGATGAATGAAATGATGTTCAAATGAGTACAGGGTACATAGAGCTTAGAGTTATCAGACATTCCCCTTTCAGGATAAGGGAAAACCTCCAACGTTAAGTCATATCGGACGATGAATGAAATGATGCCCAAATGAGTACAGGGTACATAGAGCTTAGAGTTACCAGACATTCATCTTCCAGGATAAGAGAAAACCTCCAACGTCAAGTCATATCGGACGATGAGTGAAGTGATGTTCAAATGAGTACAGGGTACATAGAGCTTAGAGTTACCAGACATTCATCTTTCAGGATAAGAGAAAACCTCCAACGTTAAGTCATATCGGACAATGATTAAAATGATGTTCAAATGAGTGCAGGGTACATAGAGTTTAGAGTTACCAGACTTCATCTTTCAGGATAAGAGAAAACCTCCAACGTTAAGTCATATCGGACGATGAATGAAATGATGTGCAAATGAGTACAGGGTACAGAGAGCTTAGAGTTAACAGACATTCATCTTTCAGGATAAGAGAAAACCTCCAACGTTAAGTCATATCGGACGATGAATGAAATGATGTTCAAATGAGTACAGGGTACATAGAGCTTAGAGTTACCAGACATACATCTTTCAGGATAAGAGAAAACCTTCAACGTTAAGTCATATCGGACGATGAATGGCATGATGTTTAAATGAGTACAGGATACATAGAGCTTAGAGTTACCAGACATTCATCTTTCAGGATAAGATAAAACCTCCAACGTTAAGTCATATCGGACGATGAATGACATGATGTTTAAATGAGTACAGGATACATAGAGCTTAGAGTTACCAGACATTCATCTTTCAGAATAAGGGAAAACCTCCAGCGTTGTCATATCGGACAATGAATGAACTGCTCAAGTGAGTACAGGATACATAGAGCTTAGAGTTACCAGACATTCATCTTTCAGGATAAGAGAAAACCTCCAACGTTGTCATATCGGACAATGAATGAACTGTTCAAATGAGTACAGGGTACTTAGAGCTTAGAGTTACCAGACATTCATCTTTCAGGATAAGAGAAAACCTCCAACGTTAAGTCATATCGGACGATGAATGAAATGATGTTTAAATGAGTACAGGGTACATAGAGTTTAGAGTTACCAGACATTCATCTTTCAGGATAAGGGAAAACCTCCAACGTTAAGTCATATCGGACGATGAATGAAATGATGTTCAAATGAGTACAGGGTACATAGAGTTTAGAGTTACCAGACATTCATCTTTCAGGATAAGAGAAAACCTCCAACGTTAAGTCATATCGGACAATGAATGAACTGCTCAAGTGAGTACAGGATACAGAGAGCTTAGAGTTACCAGACATTCATCTTTCAGGATAAGAGAAAACCTCCAACGTTAAGTCATATCGGACGATGAATGAAATGATGTTCAAATGAGTACAGGGTACATAGAGCTTAGAGTTACCAGACATTCATCTTTCAGGATAAGAGAAAACCTCCAACGTTAAGTCATATCGGACGATGAATGTAATGATGTACAAATGAGTACAGGGTACAGAGAGCTTAGAGTTAACAGACATTCATCTTTCAGGATAAGAGAAAACCTCCAACGTTAAGTCATATCGGACGATGAATGAAATGATGTTCAAATGAGTAAAGGGTACATAGAGCTTAGAGTTACCAGACATACATCTTTCAGGATAAGAGAAAACCTTCAACGTTAAGTCATATCGGACGATGAATGACATGATGTTTAAATGAGTACAGGATACATAGAGCTTAGAGTTACCAGACATTCATCTTTCAGGATAAGATAACACCTCCAACGTTAAGTCATATCGGACGATGAATGACATGATGTTTAAATGAGTACAGGATACATAGAGCTTAGAGTTACCAGACATTCATCTTTCAGGATAAGGGAAAATCTCCAGCGTTGTCATATCGGACAATAAATGAACTGTTCAAATGAGTACAGGATACATAGAGCTTAGAGTTACCAGACATTCATCTTTCAGGATAAGAGAAAACCTCCAACGTTGTCATATCGGACAATGAATGAACTGTTCAAATGAGTACAGGGTACTTAGAGCTTAGAGTTACCAGACATTCATCTTTCAGGATAAGAGAAAACCTCCAACGTTAAGTCATATTGGACGATGAATGAAATGATGTTTAAATGAGTACAGGGTACATAGAATTTATAGTTACCAGACATTCATCTTTCAGGATAAGAGAAAACCTCCAACGTTAAGTCATATCGGACGATGAATGACATGATGTTTAAATGAGTAAGGATACATAGAGCTTAGAGTTACCAGACATACATCTTTCAGGATAAGAGAAAACCTCCAACGTTAAGTCATATCGGACGATGAATGACATGATGTTTAAATGAGTACAGGATACATAGAGCTTAGAGTTACCAGACATTCATCTTTCAGGATAAGAGAAAACCTCCAACGTTAAGTCATATCGGACGATGAATGAAATGATGATCAAATGAGTACAGGATACATAGAGCTTAGAGTTACCAGACATTCATCTTTCAGGATAAGAGAAAACCTCCAAGGTTAAGTCATATCGGACGATGAATGAAATGATGATCAAATGAGTACAGGGTACATAGAGCTTAGAGTTACCAGACATTCATCTTTCAGGATAAGAGAAAACCTCCAACGTTGTCATATCGGACAATGAATAAACTGTTCAAATGAGTACAGGGTACTTAGAGCTTAGAGTTACCAGACATTCATCTTTCAGGATAAGAGAAAACCTCCAACGTTAAGTCATATCGGACGATGAATGAAATGATGTTTAAATGAGTACAGGGTACATAGAGTTTAGAGTTACCAGACATTCATCTTTCAGGATAAGAGAAAACCTCCAACGTTAAGTCATATCGGACGATGAATGAAATGATGTTCAAATGAGTACAGGGTACATAGAGCTTAGAGTTACCAGACATTCATCTTTCAGGATAAGAGAAAACCTCCAACGTTAAGTCATATCGGACGATGAATGACATGATGTTTAAATGAGTAAGGATACATAGAGCTTAGAGTTACCAGACATTCATCTTTCAGGATAAGAGAAAACCTCCAACGTTAAGTCATATCGGACGATGAATGACATGATGTTTAAATGAGTAAGGATACATAGAGCTTAGAGTTACCAGACATACATCTTTCAGGATAAGAGAAAACCTCCAACGTTAAGTCATATCGGACGATGAATGACATGATGTTTAAATGAGTACAGGATACATAGAGCTTAGAGTTACCAGACATTCATCTTTCAGGATAAGAGAAAACCTCCAACGTTAAGTCATATCGGACGATGAATGAAATGATGATCAAATGAGTACAGGATACATAGAGCTTAGAGTTACCAGACATTCATCTTTCAGGATAAGAGAAAACCTCCAAGGTTAAGTCATATCGGACGATGAATGAAATGATGATCAAATGAGTACAGGGTACTTAGAGCTTAGAGTTACCAGACATTCATCTTTCAGGATAAGAGAAAACCTCCAACGTTGTCATATCGGACAATGAATAAACTGTTCAAATGAGTACAGGGTACTTAGAGCTTAGAGTTACCAGACATTCATCTTTCAGGATAAGAGAAAACCTCCAACGTTAAGTCATATCGGACGATGAATGAAATGATGTACAAATGAGTACAGGGTACATAGAGCTTAGAGTTACCAGACATTCATCTTTCAGGATAAGAGAAAACCTCCAACGTTAAGTCATATCGGACGATGAATGAAATGATGTTCAAATGAGTACAGCGTACATAGAGCTTAGAGTTATCAGACATTCATCTTTCAGGATAAGAGAAAACCTCCAACGGTAACATATCGGACGATGAATGAAATGATGTTCAAATGAGTACAGGGTTCATAGAGCTTAGAGTTACCGGACATTCATCTTTCAGGATAAGAGAAAACCTCTAACGTTAAGTCATATCGGACGATGAATGAAATGATGTTCAAATGAGTACAGGGTACATAGATCTTAGAGTTACCAGACATTCGTCTTTCAGGATAAGAGAAAACCTTCAACGTTAAGTCATATCGGACGATGAATGAAATGATGTTCAAATGAGTGCAGGGTACATAGAGCTTAGAGTTATCAGACATTCCCCTTTCAGGATAAGGGAAAACCTCCAACGTTAAGTCATATCGGACGATGAATGAAATGATGTTCAAATGAGTACAGGGTACATAGATCTTAGAGTTACCAGACATTCGTCTTTCAGGATAAGAGAAAACCTTCAACGTTAAGTCATATCGGACGATGAATGAAATGATGTTCAAATGAGTACAGGGTACATAGAGCTTAGAGTTATCAGACATTCCCCTTTCAGGATAAGGGAAAACCTCCAACGTTAAGTCATATCGGACGATGAATGAAATGATGTTCAAATGAGTACAGGGTACATAGAGCTTAGAGTTATCAGACATTCCCCTTTCAGGATAAGGGAAAACCTCCAACGTTAAGTCATATCGGACGATGAATGAAATGATGCTCAAATGAGTACAGGGTACATAGAGCTTAGAGTTACCAGACATTCATCTTCCAGGATAAGAGAAAACCTCCAACGTCAAGTCATATCGGACGATGAGTGAAATGATGTTCAAATGAGTACAGGGTACATAGAGCTTAGAGTTACCAGACATTCATCTTTCAGGATAAGAGAAAACCTCCAACGTTAAGTCATATCGGACAATGATTAAAATGATGTTCAAATGAGTGCAGGGTACATAGAGTTTAGAGTTACCAGACTTCATCTTTCAGGATAAGAGAAAACCTCCAACGTTAAGTCATATCGGACGATGAATGAAATGATGTGCAAATGAGTACAGGGTACAGAGAGCTTAGAGTTAACAGACATTCATCTTTCAGGATAAGAGAAAACCTCCAACGTTAAGTCATATCGGACGATGAATGAAATGATGTTTAAATGAGTACAGGATACATAGAGCTTAGGGTTACCAGACATTCATCTTTCAGGATAAGATAAAACCTCCAACGTTAAGTCATATCGGACGATGAATGACATGATGTTTAAATGAGTACAGGATACATAGAGCTTAGAGTTACCAGACATTCATCTTTCAGGATAAGGGAAAACCTCCAGCGTTGTCATATCGGACAATGAATGAACTGTTCAAATGAGTACAGGATACATAGAGCTTAGAGTTACCAGACATTCATCTTTCAGGATAAGAGAAAACCTCCAACGTTGTCATATCGGACAATGAATGAACTGTTCAAATGAGTACAGGGTACTTAGAGCTTAGAGTTACCAGACATTCATCTTTCAGGATAAGAGAAAACCTCCAACGTTAAGTCATATCGGACGATGAATGAAATGATGTTTAAATGAGTACAGGGTACATAGAGTTTAGAGTTACCAGACATTCATCTTTCAGGATAAGAGAAAACCTCCAACGTTAAGTCATATCGGACGATGAATGAAATGATGTTCAAATGAGTACAGGGTACATAGAGCTTAGAGTTACCAGACATTCATCTTTCAGGATAAGAGAAAACCTCCAACGTTAAGTCATATCGGACGATGAATGTAATGATGTACAAATGAGTACAGGGTACAGAGAGCTTAGAGTTAACAGACATTCATCTTTCAGGATAAGAGAAAACCTCCAACGTTAAGTCATATCGGACGATGAATGAAATGATGTTCAAATGAGTACAGGGTACATAGAGCTTAGAGTTACCAGACATACATCTTTCAGGATAAGAGAAAACCTTCAACGTTAAGTCATATCGGACGATGAATGACATGATGTTTAAATGAGTACAGGATACATAGAGCTTAGAGTTACCAGACATTCATCTTTCAGGATAAGGGAAAACCTCCAGCGTTGTCATATCGGACAATGAATGAACTGTTCAAATGAGTACAGGATACATTGAGCTTAGAGTTACCAGACATTCATCTTTCAGGATAAGAGAAAACCTCCAACGTTGTCATATCGGACAATGAATGAACTGTTCAAATGAGTACAGGATACATAGAGCTTAGAGTTACCAGACATTCATCTTTCAGGATAAGATAAAACCTCCAACGTTAAGTCATATCGGACGATGAATGACATGATGTTTAAATGAGTACAGGATACATAGAGCTTAGAGTTACCAGACATTCATCTTTCAGGATAAGAGAAAACCTCCACCGTTAAGTCATATCGGACGATGAATGACATGATGTTTAAATGAGTAAGGATACATAGAGCTTAGAGTTACCAGACATACATCTTTCAGGATAAGAGAAAACCTCCAACGTTAAGTCATATCGGACGATGAATGACATGATGTTTAAATGAGTACAGGATACATAGAGCTTAGAGTTACCAGACATTCATCTTTCAGGATAAGAGAAAACCTCCAACGTTAAGTCATATCGGACGATGAATGAAATGATGATCAAATGAGTACAGGATACATAGAGCTTAGAGTTACCAGACATTCATCTTTCAGGATAAGAGAAAACCTCCAAGGTTAAGTCATATCGGACGATGAATGAAATGATGATCAAATGAGTACAGGGTACTTAGAGCTTAGAGTTACCAGACATTCATCTTTCAGGATAAGAGAAAACCTCCAACGTTGTCATATCGGACAATGAATAAACTGTTCAAATGAGTACAGGGTACTTAGAGCTTAGAGTTACCAGACATTCATCTTTCAGGATAAGAGAAAACCTCCAACGTTAAGTCATATCGGACGATGAATGAAATGATGTTTAAATGAGTACAGGGTACATAGAGTTTAGAGTCACCAGACATTCATCTTTCAGGATAAGAGAAAACCTCCAACGTTAAGTCATATCGGACGATGAATGAAATGATGTTCAAATGAGTACAGGGTACATAGAGCTTAGAGTTACCAGACATTCATCTTTCAGGATAAGAGAAAACCTCCAACGTTAAGTCATATCGGACGATGAATGTAATGATGTACAAATGAGTACAGGGTACATATATCTTAGAGTTACCAGACATTCGTCTTTCAGGATAAGAGAAAACCTTCAACGTTAAGTCATATCGGACGATGAATGAAATGATGTTCAAATGAGTACAGGGTACATAGAGCTTAGAGTTATCAGACATTCCCCTTTCAGGATAAGGGAAAACCTCCAACGTTAAGTCATATCGGACGATGAATGAAATGATGTTCAAATGAGTACAGGGTACATAGAGCTTAGAGTTATCAGACATTCCCCTTTCAGGATAAGGGAAAACCTCCAACGTTAAGTCATAGCGGACGATGAATGAAATGATGCTCAAATGAGTACAGGGTACATAGAGCTTAGAGTTACCAGACATTCATCTTCCAGGATAAGAGAAAACCTCCAACGTTAAGTCATATCGGACGATGAATGAAATGATGTTCAAATGAGTACAGGGTACATAGAGCTTAGAGTTACCAGACATTCATCTTTCAGGATAAGAGAAAACCTCCAACGTCAAGTCATATCGGACGATGAGTGAAATGATGTTCAAATGAGTACAGGGTACATAGAGCTTAGAGTTACCAGACATTCATCTTTCAGGATAAGAGAAAACCTCCAACGTTAAGTCATATCGGACAATGATTAAAATGATGTTCAAATGAGTGCAGGGTACATAGAGTTTAGAGTTACCAGACTTCATCTTTCAGGATAAGAGAAAACCTCCAACGTTAAGTCATATCGGACGATGAATGAAATGATGTGCAAATGAGTACAGGGTACAGAGAGCTTAGAGTTAACAGACATTCATCTTTCAGGATAAGAGAAAACCTCCAACGTTAAGTCATATCGGACGATGAATGAAATGATGTTCAAATGAGTACAGGGTACATAGAGCTTAGAGTTACCAGACATACATCTTTCAGGATAAGAGAAAACCTCCAGCGTTGTCATATCGGACAATGAATGAACTGTTCAAATGAGTACAGGATACATAGAGCTTAGAGTTACCAGACATTCATCTTTCAGGATAAGAGAAAACCTCCAGCGTTGTCATATCGGACAATGAATGAACTGTTCAAATGAGTACAGGATACATAGAGCTTAGAGTTACCAGACATTCATCTTTCAGGATAAGAGAAAACCTCCAACGTTGTCATATCGGACAATGAATGAACTGTTCAAATGAGTACAGGGTACTTAGAGCTTAGAGTTACCAGACATTCATCTTTCAGGATAAGAGAAAACCTCCAACGTTAAGTCATATCGGACGATGAATGAAATGATGTTTAAATGAGTACAGGGTACATAGAGTTTAGAGTTACCAGACATTCATCTTTCAGGATAAGAGAAAACCTCCAACGTTAAGTCATATCGGACGATGAATGAAATGATGTTCAAATGAGTACAGGGTACATAGAGCTTAGAGTTACCAGACATTCATCTTTCAGGATAAGAGAAAACCTCCAACGTTAAGTCATATCGGACGATGAATGTAATGATGTACAAATGAGTACAGGGTACAGAGAGCTTAGAGTTAACAGACATTCATCTTTCAGGATAAGAGAAAACCTCCAACGTTAAGTCATATCGGACGATGAATGAAATGATGTTCAAATGAGTACAGGGTACATAGAGCTTAGAGTTACCAGACATACATCTTTCAGGATAAGAGAAAACCTTTAACGTTAAGTCATATCGGACCATGAATGACATGATGTTTAAATGAGTACAGGATACATAGAGCTTAGAGTTACCAGACATTCATCTTTCAGGATAAGGGAAAACTTCCAGCGTTGTCATATCGGACAATGAATGAACTGTTCAAATGAGTACAGGATACATTGAGCTTAGAGTTACCAGACATTCATCTTTCAGGATAAGAGAAAACCTCCAACGTTGTCATATCGGACAATGAATGAACTGTTCAAATGAGTACAGGATACATAGAGCTTAGAGTTACCAGACATTCATCTTTCAGGATAAGATAAAACCTCCAACGTTAAGTCATATCGGACGATGAATGACATGATGTTTAAATGAGTACAGGATACATAGAGCTTAGAGTTACCAGACATTCATCTTTCAGGATAAGAGAAAACCTCCACCGTTAAGTCATATCGGACGATGAATGACATGATGTTTAAATGAGTAAGGATACATAGAGCTTAGAGTTACCAGACATACATCTTTCAGGATAAGAGAAAACCTCCAACGTTAAGTCATATCGGACGATGAATGACATGATGTTTAAATGAGTACAGGATACATAGAGCTTAGAGTTACCAGACATTCATCTTTCAGGATAAGAGAAAACCTCCAACGTTAAGTCATATCGGACGATGAATGAAATGATGATCAAATGAGTACAGGATACATAGAGCTTAGAGTTACCAGACCTTCATCTTTCAGGATAAGAGAAAACCTCCAAGGTTAAGTCATATCGGACGATGAATGAAATGATGATCAAATGAGTACAGGGTACTTAGAGCTTAGAGTTACCAGACATTCATCTTTCAGGATAAGAGAAAACCTCCAACGTTGTCATATCGGACAATGAATAAACTGTTCAAATGAGTACAGGGTACTTAGAGCTTAGAGTTACCAGACATTCATCTTTCAGGATAAGAGAAAACCTCCAACGTTAAGTCATATCGGACGATGAATGAAATGATGTTTAAATGAGTACAGGGTACATAGAGTTTAGAGTCACCAGACATTCATCTTTCAGGATAAGAGAAAACCTCCAACGTTAAGTCATATCGGACGATGAATGAAATGATGTTCAAATGAGTACAGGGTACATAGAGCTTAGAGTTACCAGACATTCATCTTTCAGGATAAGAGAAAACCTCCAACGTTAAGTCATATCGGACGATGAATGTAATGATGTACAAATGAGTACAGGGTACATATATCTTAGAGTTACCAGACATTCGTCTTTCAGGATAAGAGAAAACCTTCAACGTTAAGTCATATCGGACGATGAATGAAATGATGTTCAAATGAGTACAGGGTACATAGAGCTTAGAGTTATCAGACATTCCCCTTTCAGGATAAGGGAAAACCTCCAACGTTAAGTCATATCGGACGATGAATGAAATGATGTTCAAATGAGTACAGGGTACATAGAGCTTAGAGTTATCAGACATTCCCCTTTCAGGATAAGGGAAAACCTCCAACGTTAAGTCATATCGGACGATGAATGAAATGATGCCCAAATGAGTACAGGGTACATAGAGCTTAGAGTTACCAGACATTCATCTTCCAGGATAAGAGAAAACCTCCAACGTCAAGTCATATCGGACGATGAGTGAAGTGATGTTCAAATGAGTACAGGGTACATAGAGCTTAGAGTTACCAGACATTCATCTTTCAGGATAAGAGAAAACCTCCAACCTTAAGTCATATCGGACAATGATTAAAATGATGTTCAAATGAGTGCAGGGTACATAGAGTTTAGAGTTACCAGACTTCATCTTTCAGGATAAGAGAAAACCTCCAACGTTAAGTCATATCGGACGATGAATGAAATGATGTGCAAATGAGTACAGGGTACAGAGAGCTTAGAGTTAACAGACATTCATCTTTCAGGATAAGAGAAAACCTCCAACGTTAAGTCATATCGGACGATGAATGAAATGATGTTCAAATGAGTACAGGGTACATAGAGCTTAGAGTTACCAGACATACATCTTTCAGGATAAGAAAAAACCTTCAACGTTAAGTCATATCGGACGATGAATGGCATGATGTTTAAATGAGTACAGGATACATAGAGCTTAGAGTTACCAGACATTCATCTTTCAGGATAAGATAAAACCTCCAACGTTAAGTCATATCGGACGATGAATGACATGATGTTTAAATGAGTACAGGATACATAGAGCTTAGAGTTACCAGACATTCATCTTTCAGAATAAGGGAAAACCTCCAGCGTTGTCATATCGGACAATGAATGAACTGCTCAAGTGAGTACAGGATACATAGAGCTTAGAGTTACCAGACATTCATCTTTCAGGATAAGAGAAAACCTCCAACGTTGTCATATCGGACAATGAATGAACTGTTCAAATGAGTACAGGGTACTTAGAGCTTAGAGTTACCAGACATTCATCTTTCAGGATAAGAGAAAACCTCCAACGTTAAGTCATATCGGACGATGAATGAAATGATGTTTAAATGAGTACAGGGTACATAGAGTTTAGAGTTACCAGACATTCATCTTTCAGGATAAGGGAAAACCTCCAACGTTAAGTCATATCGGACGATGAATGAAATGATGTTCAAATGAGTACAGGGTACATAGAGTTTAGAGTTACCAGACATTCATCTTTCAGGATAAGAGAAAACCTCCAACGTTAAGTCATATCGGACAATGAATGAACTGCTCAAGTGAGTACAGGATACAGAGAGCTTAGAGTTACCAGACATTCATCTTTCAGGATAAGAGAAAACCTCCAACGTTAAGTCATATCGGACGATGAATGAAATGATGTTCAAATGAGTACAGGGTACATAGAGCTTAGAGTTACCAGACATTCATCTTTCAGGATAAGAGAAAACCTCCAACGTTAAGTCATATCGGACGATGAATGTAATGATGTACAAATGAGTACAGGGTACAGAGAGCTTAGAGTTAACAGACATTCATCTTTCAGGATAAGAGAAAACCTCCAACGTTAAGTCATATCGGACGATGAATGAAATGATGTTCAAATGAGTAAAGGGTACATAGAGCTTAGAGTTACCAGACATACATCTTTCAGGATAAGAGAAAACCTTCAACGTTAAGTCATATCGGACGATGAATGACATGATGTTTAAATGAGTACAGGATACATAGAGCTTAGAGTTACCAGACATTCATCTTTCAGGATAAGATAACACCTCCAACGTTAAGTCATATCGGACGATGAATGACATGATGTTTAAATGAGTACAGGATACATAGAGCTTAGAGTTACCAGACATTCATCTTTCAGGATAAGGGAAAATCTCCAGCGTTGTCATATCGGACAATGAATGAACTGTTCAAATGAGTACAGGATACATAGAGCTTAGAGTTACCAGACATTCATCTTTCAGGATAAGAGAAAACCTCCAACGTTGTCATATCGGACAATGAATGAACTGTTCAAATGAGTACAGGGTACTTAGAGCTTAGAGTTACCAGACATTCATCTTTCAGGATAAGAGAAAACCTCCAACGTTAAGTCATATCGGACGATGAATGAAATGATGTTTAAATGAGTACAGGGTACATAGAATTTATAGTTACCAGACATTCATCTTTCAGGATAAGAGAAAACCTCCAACGTTAAGTCATATCGGACGATGAATGACATGATGTTTAAATGAGTAAGGATACATAGAGCTTAGAGTTACCAGACATACATCTTTCAGGATAAGAGAAAACCTCCAACGTTAAGTCATATCGGACGATGAATGACATGATGTTTAAATGAGTACAGGATACATAGAGCTTAGAGTTACCAGACATTCATCTTTCAGGATAAGAGAAAACCTCCAACGTTAAGTCATATCGGACGATGAATGAAATGATGATCAAATGAGTACAGGATACATAGAGCTTAGAGTTACCAGACATTCATCTTTCAGGATAAGAGAAAACCTCCAAGGTTAAGTCATATCGGACGATGAATGAAATGATGATCAAATGAGTACAGGGTACATAGAGCTTAGAGTTACCAGACATTCATCTTTCAGGATAAGAGAAAACCTCCAACGTTGTCATATCGGACAATGAATAAACTGTTCAAATGAGTACAGGGTACTTAGAGCTTAGAGTTACCAGACATTCATCTTTCAGGATAAGAGAAAACCTCCAACGTTAAGTCATATCGGACGATGAATGAAATGATGTTTAAATGAGTACAGGGTACATAGAGTTTAGAGTTACCAGACATTCATCTTTCAGGATAAGAGAAAACCTCCAACGTTAAGTCATATCGGACGATGAATGAAATGATGTTCAAATGAGTACAGGGTACATAGAGCTTAGAGTTACCAGACATTCATCTTTCAGGATAAGAGAAAACCTCCAACGTTAAGTCATATCGGACGATGAATGACATGATGTTTAAATGAGTAAGGATACATAGAGCTTAGAGTTACCAGACATTCATCTTTCAGGATAAGAGAAAACCTCCAACGTTAAGTCATATCGGACGATGAATGACATGATGTTTAAATGAGTAAGGATACATAGAGCTTAGAGTTACCAGACATACATCTTTCAGGATAAGAGAAAACCTCCAACGTTAAGTCATATCGGACGATGAATGACATGATGTTTAAATGAGTACAGGATACATAGAGCTTAGAGTTACCAGACATTCATCTTTCAGGATAAGAGAAAACCTCCAACGTTAAGTCATATCGGACGATGAATGAAATGATGATCAAATGAGTACAGGATACATAGAGCTTAGAGTTACCAGACATTCATCTTTCAGGATAAGAGAAAACCTCCAAGGTTAAGTCATATCGGACGATGAATGAAATGATGATCAAATGAGTACAGGGTACTTAGAGCTTAGAGTTACCAGACATTCATCTTTCAGGATAAGAGAAAACCTCCAACGTTGTCATATCGGACAATGAATAAACTGTTCAAATGAGTACAGGGTACTTAGAGCTTAGAGTTACCAGACATTCATCTTTCAGGATAAGAGAAAACCTCCAACGTTAAGTCATATCGGACGATGAATGAAATGATGTTTAAATGAGTACAGGGTACATAGAGTTTAGAGTCACCAGACATTCATCTTTCAGGATAAGAGAAAACCTCCAACGTTAAGTCATATCGGACGATGAATGAAATGATGTTCAAATGAGTACAGGGTACATAGAGCTTAGAGTTACCAGACATTCATCTTTCAGGATAAGAGAAAACCTCCAACGTTAAGTCATATCGGACGATGAATGTAATGATGTACAAATGAGTACAGGGTACATATATCTTAGAGTTACCAGACATTCGTCTTTCAGGATAAGAGAAAACCTTCAACGTTAAGTCATATCGGACGATGAATGAAATGATGTTCAAATGAGTACAGGGTACATAGAGCTTAGAGTTATCAGACATTCCCCTTTCAGGATAAGGGAAAACCTCCAACGTTAAGTCATATCGGACGATGAATGAAATGATGTTCAAATGAGTACAGGGTACATAGAGCTTAGAGTTATCAGACATTCCCCTTTCAGGATAAGGGAAAACCTCCAACGTTAAGTCATATCGGACGATGAATGAAATGATGCTCAAATGAGTACAGGGTACATAGAGCTTAGAGTTACCAGACATTCATCTTCCAGGATAAGAGAAAACCTCCAACGTCAAGTCATATCGGACGATGAGTGAAATGATGTTCAAATGAGTACAGGGTACATAGAGCTTAGAGTTACCAGACATTCATCTTTCAGGATAAGAGAAAACCTCCAACGTTAAGTCATATCGGACAATGATTAAAATGATGTTCAAATGAGTGCAGGGTACATAGAGTTTAGAGTTACCAGACTTCATCTTTCAGGATAAGAGAAAACCTCCAACGTTAAGTCATATCGGACGATGAATGAAATGATGTGCAAATGAGTACAGGGTACAGAGAGCTTAGAGTTAACAGACATTCATCTTTCAGGATAAGAGAAAACCTCCAACGTTAAGTCATATCGGACGATGAATGAAATGATGTTCAAATGAGTACAGGGTACATAGAGCTTAGAGTTACCAGACATACATCTTTCAGGATAAGAGAAAACCTTCAACGTTAAGTCATATCGGACGATGAATGGCATGATGTTTAAATGAGTACAGGATACATAGAGCTTAGAGTTACCAGACATTCATCTTTCAGGATAAGATAAAACCTCCAACGTTAAGTCATATCGGACGATGAATGACATGATGTATAAATGAGTACAGGATACATAGAGCTTAGAGTTACCAGACATTCATCTTTCAGAATAAGGGAAAACCTCCAGCGTTGTCATATCGGACAATGAATGAACTGCTCAAGTGAGTACAGGATACATAGAGCTTAGAGTTACCAGACATTCATCTTTCAGGATAAGAGAAAACCTCCAACGTTGTCATATCGGACAATGAATGAACTGTTCAAATGAGTACAGGGTACTTAGAGCTTAGAGTTACCAGACATTCATCTTTCAGGATAAGAGAAAACCTCCAACGTTAAGTCATATCGGACGATGAATGAAATGATGTTTAAATGAGTACAGGGTACATAGAGTTTAGAGTTACCAGACATTCATCTTTCAGGATAAGGGAAAACCTCCAGCGTTGTCATATCGGACAATGAATGAACTGCTCAAGTGAGTACAGGATACATAGAGCTTAGAGTTACCAGACATTCATCTTTCAGGATAAGAGAAAACCTCCTACGTTAAGTCATATCGGACGATGAATGAAATGAATTTCAAATGAGTACAGGGTACATAGAGCTTAGAGTTACCAGACATTCATCTTTCAGGATAAGAGAAAACCTCCAACGTTAAGTCATATCGGACGATGAATGTAATGATGTACAAATGAGTACAGGGTACAGAGAGCTTAGAGTTAACAGACATTCATCTTTCAGGATAAGAGAAAACCTCCAACGTTAAGTCATATCGGACGATGAATGAAATGATGTTCAAATGAGTACAGGGTACATAGAGCTTAGAGTTACCAGACATACATCTTTCAGGATAAGAGAAAACCTTCAACGTTAAGTCATATCGGACGATGAATGACATGATGTTTAAATGAGTACAGGATACATAGAGCTTAGAGTTACCAGACATTCATCTTTCAGGATAAGACAACACCTCCAACGTTAAGTCATATCGGACGATGAATGACATGATGTTTAAATGAGTACAGGATACATAGAGCTTAGAGTTACCAGACATTCATCTTTCAGGATAAGGGAAAATCTCCAGCGTTGTCATATCGGACAATGAATGAACTGTTCAAATGAGTACAGGATACATAGAGCTTAGAGTTACCAGACATTCATCTTTCAGGATAAGAGAAAACCTCCAACGTTGTCATATGGGACAATGAATGAACTGTTCAAATGAGTACAGGGTACTTAGAGCTTAGAGTTACCAGACATTCATCTTTCAGGATAAGAGAAAACCTCCAACGTTAAGTCATATCGGACGATGAATGAAATGATGTTTAAATGAGTACAGGGTACATAGAATTTATAGTTACCAGACATTCATCTTTCAGGATAAGAGAAAACCTCCAACGTTAAGTCATATCGGACGATGAATGACATGATGTTTAAATCAGTAAGGATACATAGAGCTTAGAGTTACCAGACATACATCTTTCAGGATAAGAGAAAACCTCCAACGTTAAGTCATATCGGACGATGAATGACATGATGTTTAAATGAGTACAGGATACATAGAGCTTAGAGTTACCAGACATTCATCTTTCAGGATAAGAGAAAACCTCCAACGTTAAGTCATATCAAACGATGAATGAAATGATGATCAAATGAGTACAGGATACATAGAGCTTAGAGTTACCAGACATTCATCTTTCAGGATAAGAGAAAACCTCCAAGGTTAAGTCATATCGGACGATGAATGAAATGATGATCAAATGAGTACAGGGTACATAGAGCTTAGAGTTACCAGACATTCATCTTTCAGGATAAGAGAAAACCTCCAACGTTGTCATATCGGACAATGAATAAACTGTTCAAATGAGTACAGGGTACTTAGAGCTTAGAGTTACCAGACATTCATCTTTCAGGATAAGAGAAAACCTCCAACGTTAAGTCATATCGGACGATGAATGAAATGATGTTTAAATGAGTACAGGGTACATAGAGTTTAGAGTTACCAGACATTCATCTTTCAGGATAAGAGAAAACCTCCAACGTTAAGTCATATCGGACGATGAATGAAATGATGTTCAAATGAGTACAGGGTACATAGAGCTTAGAGTTACCAGACATTCATCTTTCAGGATAAGAGAAAACCTCCAACGTTAAGTCATATCGGACGATGAATGTAATGATGTACAAATGAGTACAGGGTACAGAGAGCTTAGAGTTAACAGACATTCATCTTTCAGGATAAGAGAAAACCTCCAACGTTAAGTCATATCGGACGATGAATGAAATGATGTTCAAATGAGTACAGGGTACATAGAGCTTAGAGTTACCAGACATACATCTTTCAGGATAAGAGAAAACCTCCAACGTTAAGTCATATCGGACGATGAATGACATGATGTTTAAATGAGTACAGGATACATAGAGCTTAGAGTTACCAGACATTCATCTTTCAGGATAAGAGAAAACCTCCAACGTTAAGTCATATCGGACGATGAATGAAATGATGATCAAATGAGTACAGGGTACATAGAGCTTAGAGTTACCAGACATTCATCTTTCAGGATAAGAGAAAACCTCCAACGTTGTCATATCGGACAATGAATAAACTGTTCAAATGAGTACAGGGTACTTAGAGCTTAGAGTTACCAGACATTCATCTTTCAGGATAAGAGAAAACCTCCAACGTTAAGTCATATCGGACGATGAATGAAATGATGTTTAAATGAGTACAGGGTACATAGAGTTTAGAGTTACCAGACATTCATCTTTCAGGATAAGAGAAAACCTCCAACGTTAAGTCATATCGGACGATGAATGAAATGATGTTCAAATGAGTACAGGGTACATAGAGCTTAGAGTTACCAGACATTCATCTTTCAGGATAAGAGAAAACCTCCAACGTTAAGTCATATCGGACGATGAATGTAATGATGTACAAATGAGTACAGGGTACAGAGAGCTTAGAGTTAACAGACATTCATCTTTCAGGATAAGAGAAAACCTCCAACGTTAAGTCATATCGGACGATGAATGAAATGATGTTCAAATGAGTACAGGGTACATAGAGCTTAGAGTTACCAGACATACATCTTTTAGGATAAGAGAAAACCTCCAACGTTAAGTCATATCGGACGATGAATGAAATGATGTACAAATGAGTACAGGGTACATAGAGCTTAGAGTTACCAGACATACATCTTTCAGGATAAGAGAAAACCTCCAACGTTAAGTCATATCGGACGATGAATGAAATGATGTTCAAATGAGTACAGGGTACATAGAGCTTAGAGTTACCAGACATTCATCTTTCAGGATAAGAGAAAACCTCCAACGTTAAGTCATATCGGACGATGAATGAAATGATGTTCAAATGAGTACAGGGTACATAGAGCTTAGAGTTACCAGACATTCATCTTTCAGGATAAGAGAAAACCTCCAACGTTAAGTCATATCGGACGATGAATGACATGATGTTTAAATGAGTACAGGATACATAGAGCTTAGAGTTACCAGACATTCATCTTTCAGGATAAGAGAAAACCTCCAACGTTAAGTCATATCGGACGATGAATGACATGATGTTTAAATGAGTACAGGATACATAGAGCTTAGAGTTACCAGACATTCATCTTTCAGGATAAGAGAAAACCTCCAAGGTTAAGTCATATCGGACGATGAATGAAATGATGATCAAATGAGTACAGGGTACATAGAGCTTAGAGTTACCAGACATTCATCTTTCAGGATAAGAGAAAATCTCCAACGTTAAGTCATATCGGACGATGAATGAAATGATGATCAAATGAGTACAGGATACATAGAGCTTAGAGTTATCAGACATTCCTCTTTCAGGATAAGAGAAAACCTCCAACGTTAAGTCATATTGGACGATGAATGAAATGATGATCAAATGAGTACAGGGTACATAGAGCTTAGAGTTACCAGACATTCATCTTTCTGGATAAGGGAAAACCTCCAACGTTAAGTCATATCGTACGATGAATGAAATGATGTACAAATGAGTACGGGGTACATAGAGCTTAGAGTTTCCACACATTCATTTTTCAGGATAAGGGAAACCCCATAAAATCTTATCCTCTAATTGAGATTACAACTCGGGAGCTTTAGAATGTGGGGGAGACACATTACCACCACGCTACAAAAGTGTACATCCACATCTGATTGTTCAAGTCAGTAACGTTTATGGAACTCGCACGTCTCTGCCGCTAGCGTTGTCCTTCGTGTAGCCAATACGTCTCGTGCGGGTGCTTCAACTCATCCGTTCCTCTCAGGAATGTATACATGTAATTGGGCTGCGGCTAACAAAATGTCAATTAATGCCAAGAAAAGTAAGTCCATTGTTTTTAGTAGAACTAAGGGCAAAATTATTGTTAACTATCACATGGGAAGGGTGCAAATTCCACAGGTGGACAGCTGCAAATACTTGGGAGTGTACCTGGCAAGTAATGCTGGATGGGACGAACAAGTAAATTCCACATCTAGGAATGCGTGGAAGGCATTACATTTCGTAATGAGAATATTGAAAAAGGTGAGCGCTAGGTCCAGGGAAATTGCCTACAAGGCCTTAGTGCGGCCGGTTATGGAATATGGAGTAGCATTCTGGGACCCGTATAGAGCTAACCAAATCGATCCATTAGAAAAAATACAGAAGAGGGCAATAAAATTCATAAAAAGAGGCAAGTATTTTGGGCCTATAAATGGAGATGAGACTAAATGGGAGGAATTAAGAATTAGGCTAAAAACATAGGTTGGTAGCATTATTCAAAGCTAATGCTGGTGTAAAGGCATGGGTGGACGTTAGTGTAAGGTTAGATAATCCGGATTATTATGGACGAAACGATCAAAGGTATAAAATTAAGGGTAGAAGATACAGAACCGACGTAGGAAAATTTTCTTTTGTTAATAGAACCATTGAAGAATGGAATGAATTGCCTGTAGCAGTCTTTCAGGGCTGTCCCCTGTCGCTGAAGAAATTTAGAAAAAATCTAGATGTTTTATAGTTTAACTTTTAAATTATAATGGTATATAATATGTAAATAGAGAAGTAATTAGATATGTTTTAAGTGACTAAAGTAAAATAATATCATGTTTGTATTGTTTACTGTGTTATTGTTGTAAATCTAGTATTTGTAATTTCGTCTGTATTCTTAACTCTGCCACCGGGTAGTACCCAATTGCAGTCAATAAATACATACATACATACACAAAGGATCCAAATGCAGTTTCCCCTATTTATTTAATGCAGCTTTAGTGTGAAACATCTGAAGTTCTATGGACTTGTTTTTGTTTATAAAACGATTATGTACAGTTATTTGAATGTTTAATATTTGCGTTGGTAAGAAATATAAAAATCTGATTTTTTGTACTCACATGGCTTTTCTTACTCACTGTTGTACAAGATTTTCTGAACTGAATTGCACTACGCTATGAAGTGGAGTCGGCACGGAGGTCTAAACTTCGTCCCTGGGTCAGGAAGGTGTCCCATGGGAGTCAAACCAGAGCCTCCTGAATGCACGCTACAGATCAAACCTCCTGAGACATCCCGCTAGCTAACACATTTATTATTCAAATATCTTAAATAGGAATGATGAAATTGAGTTTTTATTTACAGACGTTCCATAACTGCTTTGGTCCTTAGAGTTTCATTGTATCTCCTTCCTCGTTCACTACCCCCCCCCCCCTATACCTTCCTATAAAGAAATAAATATGAAAGCAGAAGTGAAATTGAAAGAAGAATAGGATAAAGGAAAGAGAGGACAATTTATGCGAAAGGCTGAGAATGGAATCATTTATTTGCTTGTCATGTTTATGTACGTCAGGCTCGCAGAATGTGTGCCCCAGGACGTACAATGGCTGTTGAACTTGTAATGATACAGAATGAAGGTGCGCATGCGTAAGTCGGCCCTGGTAACCTTCAGCCACGACCCAAATAACAGTTGGCTCTATTTTAGCACTGTCCTTAACCGATCGATGGATTGTGTGCAATTTCCTTGCACGGTCCGCCGCCTTGGGTAGGTTCGAACACTGTTGCTTTTGTTATGGAGACTCTCTCCCCCGCGCCTGCGCAGGAGCAGTCACATCACTTTCTCTACTCCACTGCTTCACGTTAACTGAGATAAACAATTGCAAGCTACAGCGAGAAACATGGGAGTACAGTAGGCTCAGCTGATTGTCAAATGTTTTAAAACTTCCATATACCGGCCAAAGAGCTAACCCGCTCGGTTCGTATTTTGGAGGTGCGGTTCGAATCTCGCCCGCCCAGACCGCCGGATTTTTTATGCTCTTCCGTGGTCGGTGGGCGAGTAATGAGGTTATTTCTTATCTACCACGATTACATATCGCTTTGATTCTATTTCTTTCAACAGGTTGTTCATTGCGAGACTTCGAGCGTGGAAGTGTCTGGGACTACCCCGTAACTTATTTCACCCGGAAGTCCTGGGAGATGATACTACAATAGATTTACGTAGGTATAAATCCACCAATATTCCACTCCGTGTATAACAAATACCTAAACACCAATTTATAGTACATTTAGCTACATCGTCTACGTAATTACAATAAGCAGAAAAAATATTGCATTCCCTCCTAAATTTTATTAGAAATATCGTTTTCAAGTTCCTACAATCCATTTTTTATACAAAAGTAGTGATGGAATGTGTGCATCTAACAATAAACTCAAAAAGGTTTTAGGTTCTGTAGATTCCAAATATTTGACAAAAGTCCCACAGTACATTGTGTTTACATGGAAAATTCTTTCAGAAATTTGATTTTGTCACAAATGGTTCTAGGTATGATGTTAAAATGTTAAAATAGCATTAACACGAGGTGTAATAAAAAATAACAATTTATTGAATTACGCAAGGTTTATACATCCAATTTTCAAAATTTATTTTATATTATTGGTACACATTCTTTGTGTATGTTTGTCTTTTTAGTTGTTTTCTATCTTTAGTTTATTACCGACATTCCAGAACATTCTATGTGATTTAAGGTTGCTAGGTTTGTTATTCAATCTTCTGCTACACGCGCGATCTTTTTACCTCCAATGCGCGTGCGCGGATCAAGAGTCCGTGTTATTTTTTGTACACTGCAATTCATGTAACCAATAATAGGGCATACGTGCAACTTTGATTGAATATAACACACAAATGGGAGATTATATCACACTATTTATATCTCAGAGAAAATGTTGGAAGTGTCCTCCACCAGCATCTATACATGTTTGTACTCGTCTCAACATTTTCTCAAGTTTTACGGAGAGTATCCTCGCCAATGTTACTTATTTCGGTTCGAATGGATTCCTTGGAAAGATCAATTGTCCGTGCCCTATTCTTGTACACTCTATTTTTAGATACCCCCACAAAAAAACTCGGTGAAGTTATGTCAGGGGATCTGGGGGCTACAGACCTTCTGAGATTATTCGATTATCAAAGAAACTGGTTACCAGTTCCATGCTGTCTTTAGATGTATGGCACGTTGATCCATCTTGCTGGAAATAACCTTCTCTCAATTCGATATCATCCAGCTGCTCACTAAGTCTTGAAGATACCCATATCAACTTCAGTATCTACAGACGTATCAAAGAAACTGGTTAAAAATTCCATGGTGCCCTTAGAGGTATGGCACGTTGCTCCATCTTGCTGGAAATAACCTTCTCTCAATTCGATATCATCCAGCTGCTCAACAAGTCTTGAAGATACCCATATAAACTTCAGTGTCTACCGACGTATCAAAGAAACTGGATACAAGTTCCATGGTGTCATTAGATGTATGACACGTTGCTCCATCTTGCTGGAAATAACCTTCTCTCAATTCGATATCATCCAGCTGCTCAAAATATCCTGAAGATACCCATATAAACCTCACTGTCTAAAGTCGTATCCCATGCTGTCATTAGATGTATGACACGTTGTTCCATCTTGCTGGAAATAACCTTCTCTCAATTCGATATCATCCAGCTGCTCAACAAATGTCTTGAAGATACCCATATAAATTTCAGTGTCTACAGTCGGATCAAAGAAACTGGTTACAAGTTCCATGGTGTCATTAGATGCATGACACGTTGCTCCATCTTGCTGGAAATAACCTTCTCTCAATTCGATATCATCCAGCTGCTCCACAAGACTTGAAGATACCCATATAAACTTCAGTGTCTACAGTCGGATCAAAGAAACTGGTTACAAGTTCCATGGTGTCATTAGATGCATGACACGTTGCTCCATCTTGCTGGAAATAACCTTCTCTCAATTCGATATCATCCAGCTGCTCCACAAATGTCTTGAAGATACCCATATAAACTTCAGTGGCTACAGTCGGATCAAAGAAACTGGTTACAAATTCCATGCTGTCATTAGATGTAGGACACGTTGCTCCATCTTGCTGGAAATAACTTTCTCTCAATTCGATATCATCCAGCTGCTCCACAAATGTCTTGAAGATACCCATATAAACTTCAGTGTCTACAGTCGAATCAAAGAAACTGGTTACAAGTTCCATGCTGTCATTAGATGTATGGCACGTTGCTCCATCTTGCTGGAAATAACCTTCTCTCAATTTGATATCATCCAGCTGCTCAACAAGTCTTGAAATACCCATATAAACTTCACTGTCTACAGTGTTATCAAAGAAACTGGTTACAAGTTCCATGCTGTCATTAGATGTATGACACGTTGCTCCATCTTGCTGGAAATAACCTTCTCTCAATTCGATATCATCCAGCTGCTCCACAAATGTCTTGAAGATACCCATATAAACTTCACTGTCCACAGTGTTATCAAAGAAACTGGTTACAAGTTCCATGCTGTCATTAGATGTATGACACGTTGCTCCATCTTGCTGGCAATAATCGTCTCTCAATTCGATATCATCCGGCTGCTCAACAAGTCTTGAAGGTACCCATATAAACTTCAGTGTCTACAGACGTATTAAACGAAATGAGACCACGATCCTGGAAGCTGACATCGCGCACCATACTCCAACCTTTTCATCATGCAGTGGGGTTTCGTGGATCACTTGAGGGTTTACAGCGGCCCAATATCTGGTGTTTTGTGTGTTTACGTAGCCTGACAGATGAAACCATGCCTCATCTGTAAACCACGTTATGGAGAGAATGTCTGGACGTGGAATAAGAGTACCCTGAAACAATCGACAGTAACTGGTTCTGCTCCTTTCATTTGTTGCCCCATATGCACTCTGTAAGGTCGCAGCTCTTTGACATGTTCCATATGAGTACCCTGATTCCTGGCTCAATCGACACAACGATTTGTTTGGAGAATTCAATAGCCTTCTGCGAACATTTGTAACAGATGACGGTCTATGTTTTCCACTCTCACTAATGAGTATACCATTTGTCTCCAGCTTTCTTACGAGCGATAAAATTGTTGTCTTTGTCGGAACATCGCGTACTGTATGTTGCACATTTAAGACAGTCAACTGTCAAACATTGCCAGTGTTGCCAATTCTCCCAGAGCTAGAGAGATCATTAAAACAAAATTTTACATTCTATGAGCTTCCAAAGGGTAAATATGGCATATTGAAATGTTTCAGCTGTATGTGGATCAGACTGTACAAGCTTGATATGCCATTTTAATGTTGTAGTTTGGAAATATAAATATTTGGATCTGAAAAGTATAAAAATGTAGTTAATTCCCAAACATATATTTAAACATCACTGCTGAAAATAATTTTTTTTAGTCATTTATTTACTCTAGAACCTCTAACAACATTTATTTTAGTCACTGATATAACGTTCATCCTATTTTTACTGTTTTTATGAATACATGTTAAAACATTTATCTGCAGAAGAGTTGTTCAGAAAGGTTTTACATTTTTCTGACTCAATTTCAAGCAAATCTTTCACAGTGGTTACTGTTCGCAGTTACAGGAACACAAATTTACTGCACAGCTTGCAAAAAATCCTTGTTGGCCTCTCTTTTTTCTGTCACAGAAGTTGCATCTTCTTAGAATATTTAGTTGTATTAGCTACATGGACCAAGTTTGGACCTCCGTGCCGAAAACCCTCCGAAATAATCCAGTTCCATTATTTTTTATACTGGATTACTTCTGTATAACTGGAAAACAGCAAGAGATACAAAATAAACCCACAACATAAAATTGTAGGTCTCTTAAGCCTTAAAATTTTGTCGAGTATCTTGTTTGCGACAATATTTCTTGTGATTTGTTTGAAGTTTTCAATACCTATTCATTTTCCTACAACTGGTTGCGTAAGACAACTTTCCTGCTGGCGGTGCTGAGATGCTGACTACATTCCTTTCTCGTATCCGTGGGATGATCACCCAACTCCACCTTGCTCATGTGGATGTGAGGCAGATAGTCGGGTTGCCAGGCTTTGACATACTAATGCTGTTACACCATTTGTTGATTCTATAAATACTTTTCCTAAATGGAAAGTGGTTATTCACTTTTTATTTTTGCCATCTAAAAATAAATGAATGTCAAATCTATCAAATAGCAACTAATCTAAAATAGTTGACTATCAATAAACGTCCAGTGTCTTCATGTATCTATGGAGATATGTACGACGGCTGTTCAATAAATAATGACTACAATTCTTTTTAGACAACGTAGCTTTACTCATCCTCATAATTTTGATGGTCCTGCTCAAAATAGTCTCCCCTGAATGCGATGTACTTGTCCCAGCGTTTCTGCCAGTCCTAAAAGACATGCTGGAAACCATTTTTTGAGAGATTCTTCAAAATCGCCTCCGCAGCCTTCACCATTGCTTCTGATGATAGACAAAGTCTCCCACGAAGGCGTTTCTTCAAGTTAGGGAATAGAAAAAAAGTCACATGGGGCTAAATCCGGACTATAGGGAGGGTGAGGGATGTACTTCACGTTGATTTTTGTAAGATATTCAGCAACAACATTGCCAATATGGGGCCGCGCATTATCGTGGTGCAGCATCCACCCTACTTCACGGAAATGTGGTCTTTTGAGCCTGATATGAGCTTGTAATGTTTTCAGGACATCCCTGTAGTATTGTCCAGTTACTGATGTGTGTGCAGGTACAACATGCTGATAAATCATTCCATGAATATCAAAGAATGAGATGACCATAACTTTCCCAGGAGAAGCAACCACTTTTGCTTTTTTGGGGGGTTGGTAATAAAGGAGATTTCCACACTGAGCTTTGCTGTTTGCTCTCAGGATCAAAATGATGTAGCCAAGTTTAATCAGTAGTGATTACGTTTGAAAGAAACTCCGCATCTGCCTCTAACATCAACTTTAACTGCATACAGACCTGCATGCGAATGTGCTTTTGTTCGGGAATCAACAGTCTTGGAACCCATCGCGCACAGACACGTCTCATGTGTAATGTTTCTGTCACCAACGTGTGGGTGGCACCCAATGAAATGTTCAGTATTTCAGAAAGTGATCTTAAGGTAATTCGTCGATCTGCTCTCACAATGGCAGCAGCAGTGTTGATGTTTTCTTCCGTAAGAGCAGTAACTGGAGCACCGGGTCCACCTTCCTTTGAAATTGATTGTCTCCCCTCTTTAAACATTTTAAATCACCTTCGAGCAGTGCTGTAGGGAAGAACAGACTCTCCATAGGCCTCCTGTAACATTGTATAGGCCTCAACTGAAGATTTGTTGAGACGAAAGCAGAATTTCAAAGCCGCATATTGTTCCTCGCGTGTTACCTCCATTGCAGCGGTAGGCGATACTGAACATGTCTGAACTTGCCTGGTTGATACAGGCGGAGGCCAGGAGTACCAACAATGAAACTACTACGGCGTGTTTGTTTCACATTAAGCTAACAGAACATAAGATTGAATTTTAGTGCGAAAAATTATGAGCGTAAAAAAATTATGATCATGGGAAATATGCGTTTGTAAGAGTACCAGTGGACAAAATACTTTTTATTATAAAATACCGTCAAGGACCTGTTTGTTGTTGAAATTCAATAGATAGGCTATAACGTTAGAAGTAATTTATATGCAGTAAAAGTGCTAAGCCTGTTCGTTAAAATAGAGAGAAAGAAAAAAAATTAATGACGTTATTTTGAGAGACTTTCCAGAGGATGTTTTGTAAAAACTTTGTGGAGAACAGTTTAGCCAGCAGAGAGCACTCCTGGCTTGAGTGGATATGCCCTCCCCCTCACGCAAAATGTATTACAAACTTTGTCCTTAGGAACAACGCAACTCATTCCTAACACGAATTATTTTATAGCAGGTACACAGATTGCTCTTCCCCCCTCTCACCCTTTACTTTGTAAGTCACTTCACGCGTTTTATATCGAGGTCCGTCTGATTATGTGACACAGAACGTCCATTATAGCCATTCCATAAAGCGAAGCACATGCAAATGTAACCTGTGATGTACACTATATCGTATACGAGGGTGTTCTGAAAAGTTCCCGACCTAATAAATATACAAGAAATACTCAACATAGTCTCCTTGTAACTCTACACACCTCTCCCAGCGATGCTCCCATCTCTGTAACCCGTCCATATAGTACTCGGCGTTTATCAACATAGTCTCCTTGTAACTCTACACACTTCTCCCAGCGATGCTCACATCTCTGTAACCCGTCCATATAGTACTCGGCGTTTATCAACATAGTCTCCTTGTAACTCTACACACTTCTCCCAGCGATGCTCACATCTCTGTAACCCGTCCATATAGTACTCGGCGTTTTTCAACATAGTCTCCTTGTAACTCTACACACTTATCCCAGCGATGCTCCCATCTCTGTAACCCGTCCAAATAGTACTCGGCGTTTTTCAACATAGTCTCCTTGTAACTCTACACACTTCTCCCAGCGATGTTCCCATCTCTGTAATCCGTCCAAATAGTGCTCGGTGTTTTTCAACATAGTGTCCTTGTAACACTACACACTTCTCCCAGCGATGTTCCCATCTCTGTAACCCGTCCAAATAGTACTCGGCGTTTTTCAACATAGTCTCCTTGTAACTCTATACACTTCTCCCAGCGATGCTCCCATCTCAGTAACACGTGCAAATAGTACTCGGCGTCTTTCAACATAGTCTCCTTGTAACTCTACACACTTCTCCCAGCGATGCTCTCATCTCTGTAACCCGTCCAAATAGTACTCGGCGTTTTTCAACATAGTCTCCTTGTAACTCTATACACCTCTCCCAGCGATGCTCCCATCTCTGTAACCCGTCCAAATAGCACTCGACGTTTTTCAACATAGTCTCCTTGTAACTCTACACACTTCTCCCAGCGATGTTCTCATCTCTGTAACCCGTCCAAATAGTACTCGACGTTTTTCAACATAGTCTCCTTGTAACTCTACACACTTCTCCCAGCGATGCTCTCATCTCTGCAACCCGTCCATATAGTACTCGGCGTTTTTCAACATAGTCTCCTTGTAACTCTACACACTTCTCCCAGCGATGCTCCCATCTCTGTAACCCGTCCAAATAGTACTCGACGTTTTTCAACATAGTCTCCTTGTAACTCTACACACTTCTCCCAGCGATGCTCCCATCTCTGTAACCCGTCCAAATAGTACTCGACGTTATTCAACATAGTCTCCTTGTAACTGTACACACTTCTCCCGGCGATGCTCACATCTCTGTAACCCGTCCAAATAGTACTCGGCGTTTTCCAACATAGTCTCCTTGTAACTCTACACACTTCTCTCCCAGCGATGCTCTCATCACTGTAACCTGTCCAAATAGTACTCGGCGTTTTCCAACATAGTCTCCTTGTAACTCTACACACTTCTCTCCCAGCGATGTTCCCATCTCTGTAACCCGTCCAAATAGTACTCGGCGTTTTTCAACATAGTCTCCTTGTAACTCTACACACTTCTCCCAGCGTTGCTCCAATCTCTGTAACCCGTCCAAATAGTACTCGGCGTTTTTCAACATAGTCTCCTTGTAACTCTACACACTTCTCCCAGCGATGCTCCCATCTCTGTAACCCGTTCAAATAGTACTCGGCGTTTTTCAACATAGTCTCCTTGTAACTCTACACATTTCTCCCAGCGATGTTCCCATCTCTGTAACCCGTCCAAATAGTACTCGGCGTTTTTCAATATAGTCTCCTTGTAACTCTACACACTTCTCCCAGCGATACTCCCATCTCTGTAACACGTCCAAATAGTACTCGACGTTTTTCAACATAGTCTCCTTGTAGCCCTACACACTTCTCCCAGCGATACTCCATCACTGTAACCCGTCCAAATAGTACTCATCGTTTTTCAATATAGTATCCTTGTAACTCTACACACTTCTCCCAGTGATGCTCCCATCTCTGTAACCCGTACAAATAGTACTGGGCGTTTTTCAACATAGTCTCCTTGTAACTCTACACACTTCTCCCAGCTATGCCCCCATCTCTGTAACTCGTCCAAATAGTACTCGGCGTTTTTCAACATAGTCTCCTTGTAACCCTACACACTTCTGCAAGCGATGCTCCCATCTCTGTAACTCGTTCAAATAGTACTCGGCGTTTTTCAACATAGTCTGCTTGTAACTCTACACACTTCTCCCAGCGATGCCCCCATCTCTGTAACTCGTCCAAATAGTACTCGGCGTTTTTCAACATAGTCTCCTTGTAACTCTACACACTTCTCCCAGCGATACACCCATCTCTGTAACCCGTCCAAATAGTACTCGGCGTTCTTCAACATAGTCTCCTTGTAACTCTACACACTTCTCCCAGCGATGCTCTCATCTCTGTAACCCGTCCGAATAGTACTCGGCGTTCTTCAACATAGTCTCCTTGTAACTCTACACACTTCTCCCAGCGATGCTCTCATCTCTGTAACCCGTCCGAATAGTACTCGGCGTTTTTCAACATAGTCTCCTTGTAACTCTACACACTTCTCCCAGCGATGTTCCCATCTCTGTAACCCGTCCAAATAGTACTCGGCGTTCTTCAACATAGTCTCCTTGTAACTCTACACACTTCTCCCAGCGACGCTCCCATCTCTGTAACCCGTCCAAATAGTACTCGGCGTTCTTCAACATAGTCTCCTTGTAACTCTACACACTTCTCCCAGCGATGCTCTCATCTCTGTAACCCGTACAAATAGTACTCGACGTTTTTCAACATAGTCTCCTTGTAACTCTACACACTTCTCTCAGCGATGTTCCCATCTCTGTAACCCGTCGAAATAGTACTCGGCGTTTTAATCTACAAAATAATTGTTCACGAAGGTGATTGCCTCTTCATTTGACGAAAATCTCTGTCATCCGAGCACAATTTTCAGATGAGGGAACAAAAAGATGTCGCTTTCAGGTAGATGTAGAGAGTCAAGCAGTTCAAACCGTAATTCGTGAATTTTCGCCATTGCAGCCGCTGAAATGTGGGACGTTGCGTTGTCTTGGTGAAACAGGATTTTCTATTTCTGCAAATGTAACCGTTTTTCCGCAGGTTCTGCCTTCAGCGTGTCAAGTAATAATGCGTATTATGCGTAAGTAATTTTTCTCCTTTTTTGACATAATCGATTAATATAACTCCATAACAATCACATAAACTGTTGCCGGCACTACCTGAGCCGCAAAAACAGTATTTGCTCTTTTGGAGCCGGTTCCGCCTTTGTAGTCCACTGTTTGGACTGTATGTTTGTTTCGAGCGTATATTCAAGTTTCATCTACAGTAATTAATCGGCGCTAAAACTCGGATTTATTGCGCCTAAACTGCGCCTACAGAGCGTTGGAAAAGTTCATTCGAACACGTTTTTGGTTTAACGTAAGCAAACGCGGTACCCAACGCACGAACAGCTATTTCATGTCTAAATGTTGATTTGATATGTGACAAACACGTTCTTTTGACATGTTCATAGCCTCTGCTATCCCTCTCACTTTAATTCGGCGTCGATTAGCACCATTTGGTGAACTTTTACGATGTTTTCGTCGGTAGTTGCAGTTTTGGACGTACCGAACGTTGTTTTGTGTTCCAAGCTCTTACGGCCACGTTTAAATTGAGCTGCCCAAAAATTGCACTGTGGTAAATGATGGTGCACAGTGCCCAGACACAGAATCCAACTTATCTTTGATTTGCGTAAGCGTATTGCCTTTCAAAAGCAAATGTTACAGACAGCTCGATACTCAATATTGTCCATTTTCATAAAAACACTTACATAAACTCACTCAAACGACTGTTGCATAACAAGTGAGCGTGTAAAATAGCTGAAACTTTGGTGAGTAACTGTCAACAGATGAACAACGAAATTCACTAGCTTTTGTTTACTTTTCAGACCGCCCTCTTATCAGTATATCTCTGTGTACACGTAATGAAGTAAGATGATATGGTACAAAGTGTAATAACTAGAAGGTTGGCTGTCCGACACACACCGAGTCACGAGATAGCTGATGTTGGGATGTAACGAGGTACTGAAGTGTAATTTTTAAAGCCGTTCCACATGCGGATGATATAATTTCAGTTGAAAGGCTGTCTCTTCATCAAGTGTTGTGGACAGGCGGTCTTTTTTACACTGAATAAATAATAAGCATTGTGGGCCGGCTACATTTCCCATTCTGTTTGGTTTACCGCTGGCGCGCGTGGCCGTGTCCATTGCGGTTTTATGGTTACCATGCATTTGTACATCTCCCGCTACTAATTTGCTTAATTAAAGATGTCAAAACAGTTACACTTAAATATTAAACGTCGATTTTGTGTCACTGAGTTGTAGTGTTACATTAAAGCCAGACTACCAGTTTATACTGATTTAATTTCGAATGGAAATGCAGCAAATGAGGAATAATCGCTTGTCATCACTAGGGGGTGGATTTCCCTATTTGGCTATTTTATTCCTTGTTCAGAAACGTAGGATTTTAAGTTATAAGCACGTTTCCTTCAATTATTAGCTTAATTTCTTAGTTTTGTATTGCCTATCAATTTGGATTCAGAAAGGGAATATCGACTAATAATGCAACTTACAAGCTTACACATGAAGTGTTGACTGCCTTAAATGATAAAAGACATGTAGGTGGCATTTTTTTGTGATCTGGCAAAGGCTTTTGATTGTGTTAATCATGACATTCTTATAGCATAATTGGAATTCTATGGGCTAAAAATGAACATTTAAGATGGTTTGTATCATATCTAAATGAAAGAAAACAGATTGTTGAAGTAGCTGTCAGTGAAATTGGTTATGAAAAACAAACTTCGAACTGGAAAGTACTAACTCATGGAGTACTCCAAGGTTTCGTGTTAGGGCCTTTATTATTTCTGATCTATATAAATGACCTCTCACTTTATATAAAGGACATTGCAAGTACAGTTCTTTTCGCTGATGACACTAGTGTCCTGGTGACCAGTACAAATTTAAATGAGTGTATAATTAAAATGAATTATGTTTTGAACTGTATGTCATGCTGGTTTAAAGCAAACAAATTATCTGTGAATCTAGACAAAACAAAAGTGGTAAAATTTATAACCTGTCGTACATCACATACTGAAATAGAAATTGGGATTAATGATATGTTATTAGAAGAAATTGACAGCATAAAATTTCTGGGCCTTTAAGTGGACAGATGTTTAGATTGGAAAGCTCACATTAATTATATCTTACCTAAATTCAGCTCTGCCTGTTATGATATCCGAGAGCTGGTTAATGTGAGTTCTATTGACACACTTAAATTGGTATATTATGCATACTTTAACTCTATTATGGAATATGGAATATTATTTTGGGGCAACTCAGTAGAAAGTAAAAAAGTACTTCTTATGCAAAAGAGGGTTATAAGAATCATTACTAAAACTCACACTAGATGCTCCTGTAAAATCTTTTTACAAGATTGAAGATATCAACGCTTCCGTGCATGTATATATTCTCGATCCTAAACTTTTTTTTATTTTTATTTTTTTTTTATTTTTTGCTTGTTCCATGTATACCCCGCCTTTAACTACTATGGTCATATCGGCGGCAGTTCTCCTTTGGAACATACGTTATCTTTGGGTTTATTTATCATTACATCACGCACACATTCACACTCTCATTCATACTTCCAGACTATGGGGAAGATGGGGAATTATCTTGGTCGGAGAAAAATCCCCACCCCCACCGCCGGGAATCGAACCCGGGACCCCTAGCACGATAGGCAGGTGCTCTACCGACTGAGCTACGGGGCCAGCCAATCCTAAACTTCTTTGTATGCAATCGGGCCTTATTTGCAACAGATAATGTAATTCACAAAATAAACACTAGACAAAAGTATAATATCCATTTATCCCAGTGCTAAACTTTCTTGCTTCCAGAAAGGTGTGTATTATGAAACTATCAAAATATTTGTTGCACTTCCTAATGTTCTTAAAGAAAAAGTTGATAATTTCGGTGCTTTTAAAAAAAAGCTGTTAAGAGAGTACCTTTGCTCAAAATCTTTTTATTCTGTACAAGATTATCTGAATGACAAATTATCCTGATAATGCTTCTGTAGCTCTATAAGTAGTATTTAACTATTCCAATGACAAATCATTACTTATAAATATTTGATGCAAGCTGAAAGTTTATTTTTAATGTATATGTATTTAATAAATAACAAGAATGGTATCCATTGCAAAAAGGTTGAGACGTACTGGCATAAGTCAAGTGAAAGCTGGTTTAAAAAGTGTTTCATTTTGTATCATATATAATTATCCCTGCTTTGTTTTCCATATTGTTGTTCATATTGCCTGTGTACTATAACATGTGTCTTATGTTAACTTTTGTACATCTATGTGCTATTAAACTTTATACCTCTAGCCATGTTCAATGTTCACAGCCTTTTCTGGCTACAAGTGAATCTACTGAACGCAAATCAATCTAATCTAACCTATAAATGGCTATTTCATACGTTATGCCTATTCTGTCTATTAGTGCCTAAAACTGCCTTTTTAGCTAATTTATTTTGTTTGTAATTTGTGACAATAGCTTATGCATTTGTTGGTTTCAACGTGAAGTTTTCGGGGAAGAGAAATTTCTTACTGCTACACATTTGATATACAAAAAGTGGTTTATTAAGGAGACACATCTGTGGAAATTGGCCAAAAATTACAGCAATACCAAATTTAGTTTTTTGTCTTAAAATTAATATAGATATACTTCAATAATATCAAGTTTTTTTTTCTAGCGGCACTGCAGAAAGCGTAACGTGACTATTTAAATAACCCTACATCTGTATCGTAGCTGTTATTACGTAATTTTAACCTCAGATTTCACAGATTCAATATTTTGTACATTTTCCTAAATTCAAAATATTCCACAGGATGCAGTTTTGTATTAATCTGTATGAAATTCTAAACATATCCGTAAGGGAAACTGCATATTCAGTGTACCCATTTACATTTGTTGTGTTTTTGTTATTTGTATTGAAAAGGATTATAATGCTAAACGCTTAGGAAAATAAAAATTGTTAAATAGGTATGATTATTTTTCCCTTCGTTGATATGGCGAAGACAAATATTTCACATACGTACAGATCATTAATAGGTTAAAATGGGTGCAGAAACTTCTAGCACAAGCATTAATTTTTAAAATTACAATATGTGGGACATTTTGTAAATGGCCTGTAATGTAGAAATAAACTGTTAATTCCTCAGGAGCTATTGTAACTAGAAAGCTGAAATTTGGTATTACTCAACTCTTGATCGATCACAAAAATAAATGCTATAAATTTGAAACAAATCTAACAAAAGCATCAGATATTTCAATTTTCACTCTTAAGCCCCCTCCCCCAAAACCCATGTTTTTCCTTTTTGACATAGTTAACTACTTCACACCTTTCTCTAAATTATGGTTCATACTTTATGACGTGGATTTATATGTATTTTAATTATACGAACATATCTCTTATTTTAAGTTGTTGTCGTGTCATTTATAACATTTGGAATAAATGAAGAACTATTTCACCTAGGGAACCGCAAACTAGTATGTGTTTAGCAAATTTCTTGCTGCATATGTTAAGATGATCGTCATTTTGTTATAGTGCATTTTAGGAGCCATTTTACTAAAATTGTGTATTTATAAGTGTTTATTAAGCAGACTTTTAAGTGCCTATTTTGCCTATTTTGACGATGGTACCATGTGACGATGGTACCATGGATGTGCCTAACGTACGTTCCTGGGTACGACAATTCAATGAAGGCAGAACATCGTGTGGCAACAAACCAAGACAGTTGAGTGAGGCATGTGGTGATGGTACCATGGATGTGTCTAATGTACGTTCCTGGGTACGACAGTTCAATGAAGGCAGAACATCGTGTGACAACAAACCAAGACAGTTGAGTGAGGCATGTGGTGATGGTACCATGGATGTGTCTAATGTACGTTCCTGGGTACGACAGTTCAATGAAGACAGAACATCGTGTGACAACAAACCAAGACAGTTGAGTGAGGCATGTGGTGATGGAAACATAGATGTGCCTAACGTACGTTCCTGGGTGTGACAGTTCAATGAAGACAGAACATCATGTGACAACAAACCAAGATAGTCGAGTAAGGCATGTGGTGATGGTACCATGGATGTGTCTAATGTACGTTCCTGGGTACGACAGTTCAATGAAGGCAGAACATCGTATGACAACAAACCAAGACAGTTGAGTGAGGCATGTGCTGATAGTACCATGGATGTGTCTAATGTACGTTCCTGGGTGCGACAGTTCAATGAAGGCAGAACATCGTGTCACTACAAACCAAGACATTTGACTGAGGCATGTGGTGATGGTACCATGGATGTATCTAATGTGCGTTCCTGGGTATGACAGTTCAATGAAGGCAGAACATCGTGTCACAACAAACCAAGACAGTTGACTGAGGCATGTGGTGATGGTGCCATGGATGTGTCTAATGTACGTTCCTGGGTACGAAAGTTCAGTGAAGTCAGAACATCGTGTGACAGCAAACCAAGTCAGTTGACTGCGGCATGTGGTGATGGTACCATGAACGTGTCTATTGTACGTTCCTAGGTGCGACAGTTCAATGAAGGCAGAACATTATATGACAACGAACCAAGACAGTTGACTGAGGCATGTGATGATGGTACCATGGACGTGTCTAATGTACGTTCCTGGGTACGAAAGTTCAGTGAAGGCACAACATCGTGTGATAACAAACCAAGACAGTTAAGTGAGACATGTGGTGATGGTACCATGGATGTGTCTAATGTACGTTCCTGGGTGCGACAGTTCAATTAAGACAGAACATCGTGTGATATCAAACCAAGACAGTTGAGTGAGGCATGTGGTGATGGTACCATGGATGTGTCTAATGTAAGTTCCTGGGTGTGACAGTTCAATGAAGACAGAACATCGTGTGACAACAAACCAAGACAGTTAAGTGAGGTATGTGGTGGTGGTACCATGGATGTGTCTAATGTACGTTCCTGGGTGCGACAGTTCAATGAAGACAGAACATCGTGTGGCAACAATCCAAGACAGTTGAGTGAGGCATGTGGTGATGGTACCATGGATGTGTCTAATGTACATTCCTGGGTACGAAAGTTCATTGAAGTCAGAACATCGTGTGACAGCAAACCAAGTCAGTTGACAGCGGCATGTGGTGATGGTACCATGAACGTGTCTATTGTACGTTCCTAGGTGCGACAGTTCAATGAAGGCAGAACATTATATGACAACGAACCAAGACAGTTGACTGAGGCATGTGGTGATGGTACCATGGACGTGTCTAATGTATGTTCCTGGGTACGAAAGTTCAGTGAAGGCACAACATCGTGTGATAACAAACCAAGACAGTTAAGTGAGACATGTGGTGATGGTACCATGGATGTGTCTAATGTACGTTCCTGGGTGCGACAGTTCAATTAAGACAGAACATCGTGTGATATCAAACCAAGACAGTTGAGTGAGGCATGTGGTGATGGTACCATGGATGTGTCTAATGTAAGTTCCTGGGTACGACAGTTCAATGAAGTCAGAACATCGTGTGACAATAAACTAAGGCAGTTGAGTGAGGTATGTGGTGATGGTACCATGGATGTGTCTAATGTACGTTCCTGGGTGCGACAGTTCAATGAAGACAGAACATCGTGTGACAACAATCCAAGACAGTTGAGTGAGGCATGTGGTGATGGTACCGTGGATGTGTCTAATGTACATTCCTGGGTACGAAAGTTCATTGAAGTCAGAACATCGTGTGACAGCAAACCAAGTCAGTTGACTGCGGCATGTGGTGATGGTACCATGAACGTGTCTATTGTACGTTCCTAGGTGCGACAGTTCAATGAAGGCAGAACACTATATGACAACGGACCAAGACAGTTGACTGAGGCATGTGGTGATGGTACCATGGACGTGTCTAATGTATGTTCCTGGGTACGAAAGTTCAGTGAAGGTACAACATCGTGTGATAACAAACCAAGACGGTTAAGTGAGACATGTGGTGATGGTACCATGGATGTGTCTAATGTACGTTCCTGGGTGCGACAGTTCAAATAAGACAGAACATCGTGTAATATCAAACCAAGACAGTTGAGTGAGGCATGTGGTGATGGTACGATGGATGTGTCTAATGTAAGTTCCTGGGTACGACAGTTCAATGAAGTCAGAACATCGTGTGACAATAAACTAAGACAGTTGAGTGAGGTATGTGGTGATGGTACCATGGATGTGTCTAATGTACGTTCCTGGGTGTGACAGTTCAATGAAGACAGAACATCGTGTGACAACAATCCAAGACAGTTGAGTGAGGCATGTGGTGATGGTACCATGGATGTGTCTAATGTACATTCCTGGGTACGAAAGTTCATTGAAGGCAGAACATCGTGTGACAACAAACCAAGACAGTTGAGTGAGGCATGTGGAGATGCTACCATGGATGTGTCTAATGTGCGTTCCTGGGTACGACAGTTCAATGAAGGCAGAACATCGTGTGACAACAAACCAAGACAGTTGAGTGAGGCATGTGGTGATGGTACCATGGATGTGTCTAATATACGTTCCTGGGTGCGATAGTTCAATGAAGACAGAACATCGTGTGACAGCAGACCAAGACAGTTGAGTGAGGCATGTGGTGATGGTACCATGGATGTGTCTAATATGCGTTACTGGGTGCGACAGTTCAATGAAGACAGAACATCGTGTGACAACAAACCAAGACAGTTGAGTGAGGCATGTGGTGATGGTACCATGGATGTGTCTAATATGCGTTACTGGGTGCGACAGTTCAATGAAGACAGCACATCGTGAGACAACAAACCAAGCCAGTTGAGTGAGGCATGTTGTGATGGTATCATGGATGTGTCTAATGTACGTTCCTGAGTGCGACAGTTCAATTAAGACAGAAAATCGTGTGAACACAAACCAAGACTGTTGAGTGAGGCATGTGGTGATGGTACCATGGATGTGTCTAATATGCGTTACTGGGTGCGACAGTTCAATGAAGACAGAACATCGTGAGACAACAAACCAAGATAGTTGAGTGAGGCATGTGGTGATGGTATCATGGATGTGTCTAATGTACGTTCCTGGGTGCGACAGTTCAATGAAGACAGAACATCGTGTGATAACAAACCAAGACAGTAGACTGAGGCATGTGGTGATGGTACCATGGATGTGTCTAATGTACGTTCCTGGGTACGACAGTTCAATGAAGACAGAACATCATGTGACAACAAACCAAGACAGTTGAGTGAGGCATGTGGTGATGGTACCGTGGATGTGTCTAATGTGCGTTCCTGTGTACGACAGCTCAATTAAGACAGAACACCGCGTGACAACAAACCAAGACAGTTGAATGAGGTATGTGCCGATGGTACCATGGATGTGTCTAGTGTGCGTTCCTGGGTACGAGAGTTCAATGAAGACAGAACATTTTGTGACAACAAACCAAGAAAGTTGAGTGAGGTATGTGGTGATGGTACTATGGATGTGTCTAATGTGTGTTCCTGTGTGCGACAGTTCAATGAAGGCAGAAAATCGTGTGACAACAAACCAAGATAGTCGAGTGACGTATGTGGTGATGGTACCATGGATGTGTCTAATGTACGTTCCTGGGTGTGACAGTTCAATGAAGGCAGAACATCGTGTGACAAGAAACCAAGACAGTTAAGTAACGCATATGCTGAAGGTACCATGGATGTGTCTAATGTACGTTCCTGGGTGCGACAGTTCAATGAAGACAGAACATCATGTGACAACAAACCAAGATAGTGGTGTGACGTATGTGGTGATGGTACCATGGATGTGTCTAATGTACGTTCCTGGGTGTGACAGCTCAATTAAGACAGAACACCGCGTGACAACAAACCAAGACAGTTGAATGAGGCATGTGCCGATGGTACCATGGATGTGTCTAATGTGCGTTCCTGGGAACGACAGTTCAATGAAGACAGAACATTGTGTGACAACAAACCAAGACAGTTGACTGAGGCATGTGGTGATGGTACCCTGGATGTGTCTAATGTACGTTCCTGCGTACGACCGTTCAATGAAGACAGAACATCGTGTGACAACAAACCAAGACGATTAAGTGAGGTATGTGGTGATGGTACCATGGATGTGTCTAATGTGCGTTACTGGGTACGACAGTTCAATGAAGGCAGAACATCGTGTGACAACAAACCAAGACAGTTGAGTGAGGCATGTGGTGATGGTACCATGGATGTGTCTAATGTACGTTCCTGGGTGCGACAGTTCAATGAAGACAGAACATCATGTGACAACAGACCAAAACAGTTGAGTGAGGCATGTAATGATGGTACCATGGATGTGTCTAATGTACGTTCCTGGGTGTGACAGTTCAATGAAGACAGAACATCATGTGACAACAAACCAAGACAGTTGAGTGAGGCATGTGGTAATGGTACCATGGATGTATCTAATGTGCGTTCCTGGGTGTGACAGTTCAATGAAGACAGAACATCATGTGACAACAAACCAAGACAGTTGAGTGAGGCATGTGGTAATGGTACCATGGATGTATCTAATGTGCGTTCCTGGGTGTGACAGTTCAATGAAGACAGAACATCATGTGACAACAAACCAAGACAGTTGAGTGAGGCATGTGGTAGTGGTACCATGGATGTATCTAATGTGCGTTCCTGGGTGTGACAGTTCAATGAAGACAGAACATCGTGTGACAACAAACCAAGACAGTTGAGTGAGGCATGTGGTAATGGTACCATGGATGTATCTAATGTGCGTTCCTGGGTGTGACAGTTCAATGAAGACAGAACATCATGTGACAACAAACCAAGACAGTTGAGTGAGGCATGTGGTAATGGTACCATGGATGTATCTAATGTGCGTTCCTGGGTGTGACAGTTCAATGAAGACAGAACATCATGTGACAACAAACCAAGACAGTTGAGTGAGGCATGTGGTAATGGTACCATGGATGTATCTAATGTGCGTTCCTGGGTGTGACAGTTCAATGAAGACAGAACATCATGTGACAACAAACCAAGACAGTTGAGTGAGGCATGTGGTAATGGTACCATGGATGTATCTAATGTGCGTTCCTGGGTGTGACAGTTCAATGAAGACAGAACATCATGTGACAACAAACCAAGACAGTTGAGTGAGGCATGTGGTAATGGTACCATGGATGTGTCTAATGTGCGTTCCTGGGTACGACAGTTCAATGAAGACAGAACATTGTGTGACAACAAACCAAGACAGTTGACTGAGGCATGTGGTGATGGTACCCTGGATGTGTCTAATGTACGTTCCTGGGTACGACCGTTCAATGAAGACAGAACATCGTGTGACAACAAACCAAGACGATTAAGTGAGGTATGTGGTGATGGTACCATGGATGTGTCTAATGTGCGTTCCTGGGTGTGACAGTTCAATGAAGACAGAACATCATGTGACAACAAACCAAGACAGTTGAGTGAGGCATGTGGTAATGGTACCATGGATGTATCTAATGTGCGTTCCTGGGTGTGACAGTTCAATGAAGACAGAACATCATGTGACAACAAACCAAGACAGTTGAGTGAGGCATGTGGTAGTGGTACCATGGATGTATCTAATGTGCGTTCCTGGGTGTGACAGTTCAATGAAGACAGAACATCGTGTGACAACAAACCAAGACAGTTGAGTGAGGCATGTAATGATGGTACCATGGATGTATCTAATGTGCGTTCCTGGGTGTGACAGTTCAATGAAGACAGAACATCATGTGACAACAAACCAAGACAGTTGAGTGAGGCATGTGGTAATGGTACCATGGATGTATCTAATGTGCGTTCCTGGGTGTGACAGTTCAATGAAGACAGAACATCATGTGACAACAAACCAAGACAGTTGAGTGAGGCATGTGGTGATGGTACCATGGATGTGTCTAATGTACGTTCCTGGGTGTGACAGTTCAATGAAGACAGAACATCATGTGACAACAAACCAAGACGATTAAGTGAGGTATGTGGTGATGGTACCATGGATGTGTCTAATGTGCGTTACTGGGTACGAAGTTCAATGAAGGCAGAACATCATGTGACAACAAACCAAAACAGTTGAGTGAGGCATGTAATGATGGTACCCTGGATGTGTCTAATGTACGTTCCTGGGTACGACCGTTCAATGAAGACAGAACATCGTGTGACAACAAACCAAGACGATTAAGTGAGGTATGTGGTGATGGTACCATGGATGTGTCTAATGTGCGTTACTGGGTACGACAGTTCAATGAAGGCAGAACATCGTGTGACAACAAACCAAGACAGTTGAGTGAGGCATGTGGTGATGGTACCATGGATGTATCTAATGTGCGTTCCTGGGTGTGACAGTTCAATGAAGACAGAACATCATGTGATAACAAACCAAGACAGTTGAGTGAGGCATGTGGTAATGGTACCATGGATGTATCTAATGTGCGTTCCTGGGTGTGACAGTTCAATGAAGACAGAACATCGTGTGACAACAAACCAAGACAGTTAAGTGAGGCATGTGGTAATGGTACCATGGATGTATCTAATGTGCGTTCCTGGGTGCGACAGTTCAATGAAGGCAGAACATCGTGTGACAACAAACCAAGACAGTTAAGTGAGGCATGTGGTGATGGTACCCTGGATGTATCTAATGTGCGTTCCTGGGTGCGACAGTTCAATGAAGACAGAACATCGTGTGACAACAAACCAAGACAGTTGAGTGAGGCATGTGGTAATGGTACCATGGATGTATCTAATGTACGTTCCTGGGTGTGACAGTTCAATGAAGACAGAACATCGTGTGACAACAAACCAAGGCAGTTGAGTGAGGCATGTGGTAATGGTACCATGGATGTATCTAATGTACGTTCCTGGGTGCGACAGTTCAATGAAGACAGAACATCGTGTGACAACAATCCAAGGCAGTTGAGTGACACATGTGCTGATGGTACCATGGATGTGTTTAATGTGCGTTTCTAGGTGCGACAGTTCAATGAAGACAGAACATCATGTGACAACAAACCAAGACAGTTGAGTGAGACATGTGCTGATGGTACCATGGATGTGTTTAATGTGCGTTCCTAGGTGCGACAGTTCAATGAAGACAGAACATCGTGTGACAACAAACCAAGACAGTTGAGTGAGGCATGTGGTGATGGTACCATGGATGTGTCTAATGTGCGTTACTGGGTACGACAGTTCAATGAAGGCAGAACATCGTGTGACAACAAACCAAGACAGTTGAGTGAGGCATGTGGTGATGGTACCATGGATGTATCTAATGTGCGTTCCTGGGTGTGACAGTTCAATGAAGACAGAACATCATGTGACAACAAACCAAGACAGTTGAGTGAGGCATGTGGTAATGGTACCATGGATGTATCTAATGTGCGTTCCTGGGTGTGACAGTTCAATGAAGACAGAACATCGTGTGACAACAAACCAAGACAGTTAAGTGAGGCATGTGGTAATGGTACCATGGATGTATCTAATGTGCGTTCCTGGGTGCGACAGTTCAATGAAGGCAGAACATCGTGTGACAACAAACCAAGACAGTTAAGTGAGGCATGTGGTGATGGTACCCTGGATGTATCTAATGTGCGTTCCTGGGTGCGACAGTTCAATGAAGACAGAACATCGTGTGACAACAAACCAAGACAGTTGAGTGAGGCATGTGGTAATGGTACCATGGATGTATCTAATGTACGTTCCTGGGTGTGACAGTTCAATGAAGACAGAACATCGTGTGACAACAAACCAAGGCAGTTGAGTGAGGCATGTGGTGATGGTACCATGGATGTATCTAATGTACGTTCCTGGGTGCGACAGTTCAATGAAGACAGAACATCGTGTGACAACAAACCAAGGCAGTTGAGTGAGACATGTGCTGATGGTACCATGGATGTATCTAATGTACGTTCCTGGGTGCGACAGTTCAATGAAGACAGAACATCATGTGACAACAAACCAAGACAGTTGAGTGAGGCATGTGGTAATGGTACCATGGATGTATCTAATGTACGTTCCTGGGTGCGACAGTTCAATGAAGACAGAACATCGTGTGACAACAAACCAAGGCAGTTGAGTGAGACATGTGCTGATGGTACCATGGATGTGTTTAATGTGCGTTTCTAGGTGCGACAGTTCAATGAAGACAGAACATCGTGTGACAACAAACCAAGACAGTTGAGTGAGGCATGTGGTAGTGGTACCATGGATGTATCTAATGTACGTTCCTGGTGTGACAGTTCAATGAAGACAGAACATCATGTGACAACAAACCAAGACAGTTGAGTGAGACATGTGCTGATGGTACCATGGATGTGTTTAATGTGCGTTCCTAGGTGCGACAGTTCAATGAAGGCAGAACATCGTGTGACAACAAACCAAGACAGTTGAGTGAGGCATGTGGTAGTGGTACCATGGATGTATCTAATGTACGTTCCTGGGTGTGACAGTTCAATGAAGACAGAACATCGTGTGACAACAAACCAAGGCCGGTCTGACGACATGATCCAGCAAGTGAACAACGCTGTTTTGTAGGATCGCTGATTGATCTCCGCTCCAGCGCCTTCCGCAGAGTAATGACGGAAGGCATTTGCAGTTACTGCTGGATCTGCCTCTGCTATTGTATCAAATACTTGTTGGTCTTTAATTAATTAGAACCAACTGAAAAATTCAATGCAATGTCGGGGATTTGAACTACGGATCTCCTGGTTTCCGTCCAGACACTCTAGCCCCTTGAGCTACCATGGCCAACGTGCCTTCCCTACATTAAATTCTCCAGTTGACTCATTATATTTCACGGTAGACCACTTAGGGTTCTCATATTTGAGACAACCACTTGTGGCGACTTACTGTTGTAAGTAGTTAATTACCAGATTTTTATCGCTCATTATTTTTTAATGTAAATTTAGCTCAAGGAGTTAGAGCGACTGGACGGAAACCAGGAGATCCGTGGTTCAAATCCCGGCCATGGCATTGAATTTTACAGTTGGCTCTAATTAATTAAAAAATCACCCATAGATCGGAGTAATGTATTTAAAAGGATTAATTCTTTAGGATTAATTCCTCAATATAAATTTACTTGTTGGTGTGCTAACCCAAGGAGCGTTAACCTGGCTCTCTTTTCTAAATTCAGAAGTCTTTCTTCTGTTCTAGTCAAAGGCATGTGGGGGCCAACTATTAAAGGTTGGTGCATAAAATTGTGAAGGACAGCTGCTTCCACATAGTATTGGAGGCATTTTAAATCTTCTAACGCCTCAGGGTTTACGTGTTGGTCAATCATATGCTCGTCTATATCTTCAGTTACGGCTTCTCTTTCCATCTTGAAGTATGGCGCCAATCACAGGGCTCAATGCAACAGCCAATAGGAGGCAGGCACGGACCACAGTGCAGTAAGGGCACACAAGCCCTTAAGAGTTTAAGAGAGAAAATAGAGCAAGTCTAGGGTGCTTAAAAGCCCAAATAGCAGAGGATTAACCCTTAAAGGGCACCTAAAAGCCAGTCTCAAAGACTGTTGGCTGCCGCCTTGCTATTCTACCCAATCACTTTGCTAAAATAGTAGATCTTGCAGGCCCTGATCACTTTTTCACGCCTCAGTAAGAGGCTATTCGGCTCTTCTTTTCTTCTGCGATGCTAGCAGCTCGAAGCATTTTCAGATCTTTATGCAGGATTGTGTGCACAGATCCCACGGAAATGCCAATTTTGGAGGCGATGTCTGCAAGTGTCTTGGTTTGTTGTCACACGATGTTCTGTCTTCATTCAACTGTCGCACCCAGTAACGCGTGTTAGACATGTCCATGGTACCATCACCACATGTCTCACTCAACTGGCGATGAATTTCAATAGGTGTCACACCACGAAACAGTCCTAACTCTCGTCGCTGCCAGTTAAGTTCTATACATACAGTGCTGCCATCTCTGTCACGTATACAGAAAGAGTCCAAGTGTATTAAAGAAAACAGAAGTGCGTATCTAGTACCAGTCCTGAAAAAAATAGGTGTTATAACTTGAACGCACCTCGTAGGTGCAGCATTGTTTTCTACAAGTTAAAACAATTCAAATATTTCACTGAAAGATAGAGTTAACATAAAAAAATTCAATGCCATGGCCGGGATTTGAACCACAAATCTCCAGTCGCTCTAACCCATTTAGTTACCATAGTGTCATGGCGGCAAGTTGGCAGTGGTAGCTCAATGGGTTAGAGCAACTGGACGAAAACCAGGAGATCCATGTTTCAAATCCCAGCCATGGCATTGAATTTTTTATGTCGACCCTATCTATCAAAAACCTTACCCTATATACGGCTAGTGTGAAGAAATGATTAGTTTCCATCAATTAACTGAAATAATAAGAGTTAAATGATGAAGCCTGGGACTCAAGTACTTACGATAGTTATGTCGCCACAAACGGTGTATCTCGGATGTGAGAGCCCCTAGTGGTCTACCGGAGAAATATACGAGTGAAATGGAGAATTTATATCAGGACGGCACGTTGGCCATGGTAGCTCAATGGGTTAGAGCGAATGGACGATAACTGGGAGATCTGTGGTTCAAATCCTGGCCATGGCATTGAATTTTTTATGTTGAATCTATCAAAGACCTTAGCCTATATACCGCTAATGTGAAGAAATGATTAATTTCCATCAATTAACTAAAATATCTTCACTGAAATATTAAAACACCCTTAAATAAATAAGCTCTAATCGCTTCGTTATTTTATATACATTTTGAACGATTCCTCTCTCTTGAGTGACAACAGATCTCAAATTTAAGAGCTTGTAGGAAAGCCAAGAAACTTGGTAACTGACGCAGTGTTACCAATGTTTGAAATATGTTATAAATGGAGTGGTACTAACGATGATTGCCACTTCGCACTTAGAGATTTATTAGTGTTAAACGAGATGGCAAAGCAATTTGTTAGATTGATGTGACCATCATACGGCTGAGTAAACACTTGAATGGTGTATCGATCAGCTGATAAGAGCCTTTTATGAAAGGACTTTCTGCGCGTGCGTCAACTGCCTACAAATTAAGTTTAATAATTCGTTTATAGGAACGATTTAAACCTATGTGATTTTGTCCTCCAGCTCTCTTTATTTAAAAATAAATTAGGTTGTGAAGGCATGTCCGGATAAAAAAGAGCAGTACGAGTGCTGTTCAATAAAGAATGATCATATATTTTTTACGGTCATAATTCAATCTTATTATATTCTGTTACCATAACGTGAAACAAACACGCCGTAGTAGTTTCATTGTTGGTACTCCTGGTTCCCGCCTGTGAGAACCAGATAAGTTCAGACATGTTCAGTATCGCCTACCGCTGTAATGGAGGAACATTGTGCGGCTTTGAAATTCTGCTTTCGTCTCAACAAATCTTCAGTTGAGGCCTATACAATGTTATAGGAGGTCTATGGAGAGTCTGTTCTTCCCTACAGCACAGCTCGAAGGTGGTTTAAAATGTTTAAAGAGGAGAGACAATCAATTTCAAAGGAAGGTGGGCCCGGTGCTCCAGTTACTGCTCTTACTGAAGAAAACATCAATACTGCTGCTGCCATTGTGAGAGAGGATCGACGAATTACCTTAAGATCACTTTCTGAAATACTGAACATTTCATTGTGTGCCACCCACACGTTGGTGACAGAAACATTACACATGAGACGTGTTTGTGCGCGATGGGTTCCAAGACTGTTGATTCCCTAACAAAACGACATTCGCATGCAGTTAAAGTTGATGTTAGAGTAAGATCCGGAGTTTCTTTCAAACGTAATCACTTCTGATGAAACTTGGCTACATCATTTTGATCCTGAGAGGAAACAGCAAAGCTCAGTGTGGAAATTTCCTTCATTACCAACCCCCAAAAAAGCAAACGTTGTTGCTTCTCCTGGGAAAGTTGTGGTCATCTCATTCTTTGATATTCATTGAATGGTTTATCAGCATGTTGTACCTGCACACACATCAGTAACTGGACAATACTACAGAGATGTAAAAATATTGCAATTCCATATCAGGCGTAAAAGACCACATTTCCATGAAGCAGGCCGGAAGCTGCACCGCGATAATGCGCGGCCTCATATTGCCAATGTTGTTGCTGAATATCTTGTAAAAATCAACGTGAAGTGCATTCCTCACCCTCCCTATAGCCCGGATTTAGCCCCACGTGAGTTTTTTCTATTCCTTAACTTGAAGAAACGTCTTCGTGGGAGACATTATCCATCATCAGAAGCAGTGGCGAAGGCTGCGGAGACGATTTTGAAGGATCTCTCGAAAATGGTTTCCAGCATGTCTTTGAAGACTGGCAGAAATGCTGGGACAAGTGCATCGCATTCAGGGGAGATTACTTTGAGAATGATCATCAAAATTATGAGGATGAGTAAAGGTACATTGTCAAAAAAACTGTGATCATTTTTATCGAACAGCTTATAAGCATTTGTTCTCTCTGATTCATATTAATAGATATTACAAGTTATTTTATTATATATTTTTCTTATGGTTGTAACGAGAATATAGGAATACAGTAGACTTTAAATGATTTTTAAATGTTTTACACACTGGTCGCTGAGTGATGACTTCAAAATTACGTTGTGTTTGCATCACTTGCAGCAGGAGCACGCAAAATAGCGCTGTTTGTTAAAGAAAACCAATTATCTTGAATTTGTTTTGGCAGAAGAAATCAGCTGATTTTCAAAGTAAAGACTATTAGATTCTGTGGTCTTGAGTCATCGTTCAGCTGTTATATCCAAGTCATTTAGAATGAGGAGAACTTGGTAGCTTTTCTTATGAAATTCAAGATATATAATTTTTCATGATAAATATATAGTATTTTAATTAAAATTGTCATTTATTTTTGTGGCAATCAAACTTTTAAGTAAGTTCCGTGAGAAGAATGTTTTGTAAGAGATTCTTATTGAAGATTTCGTGCCCAAATTTCATTTTTGGACGTTTCTTTATCCTAATATGACAAACGTGGGGTAAATGTTCGCTCTATGAACCCTGGGCTCATTTGAGCATCATTGCATCCACTTTTATGGTTAGATATGACGTTAAAGGATATGAAACATCAGCCAAAGGAAAACAAAAGGCAGTCTGTTTATCCAAATGCTATTCTTTGTCTGTGATACTTGCCTGCATAGCTACTGTGTCAAAGTAGTTGCCGATACAGCAAGGGGATTTTTAATGCATACAAACTACGAACTTTCCTCATACCTTACCCATTGGCATATTTTAAAATACTCGGTATTCCTTTTGAACTTCAGCCAACAAAGAACTTTTAAAGTATGCATTTAAGAGCTTAACACTATCACTGCTACCAACATACCCACAAAACACAGCGCCACAACTTTCATTGGAAATTGTTCTTTCACACTAGCCGTGTGTAGGAAGCACTATGAAAGGGTAGATCCAGACTGAAAAATTCAATGCCATAGCCGGGATTTGAACCACGGATCTTCTGGTCTCCGTCCAGCCGCTCTAACCATTTGAACTACTATGGCAACATGCCGACATGGCATTATATTCTCCAACTGACTCGTGTTTCTACCGGTAAACCACTAGGAGTTCTCATAAATACATGAGACAACTACCTTGATGGCGACTTACTATGCTGTAAGTTCTTTAAGGCCCGAGCTTTATAGTAAACCACTAGGAGTTCTCATAAACACATGAGACAACTACCTTAATGACGACTTACTATGCTGTAAGTTCTTTAAGGCCCGAGCTTTATGGTTGGGACCTCTATTAGGTACAATTAATGGAAATTAATTGTTCTTTCACACTAGCCGTGTGTAGGACGCACTATAAAATCGTAGAGACAGGCTGATTAATTCAATGCCATAGCCGGGATTTGAACCACGGATCTTCTGGTCTCCGTCCAGCCGCTCTAAACCTTTGAGGTACTATGACCAACCTGCCAACATGACATTAAATTCTCCAACTGACTCGTGTTTTTTCCCCGTAAACCACTTAGGAGTTCTCATAAACACATGAGACAACTACCTTAATGGCGACTTACTATGCTGTAAGTACTTTAAGGCCCGGGCTTTATAGTAAACCACTAGGAGTTCTCATAAACACATGAGACAACTACCTTAATGACGACTTACTATGCTGTAAGTACTTTAAGGCCCGGGCTTTATAGTTCGGACCTCTATTAGGTACAATTAATGGAAATTAATTGTTCTTTCACTCTAGCCATGTGTAGGACGCACTATGAAAGCGTAGAGCCAGACTGAAAACTTCAATGCCATAGCCGGGATTTGAACCACGGATCTTCTGGTCTCCGTCCAGCCACTTTAAGCCATTGAGCTACTATGGTCAACATGCCGATATGACATCAAATTCTCCAACTGACTCGTGTTTTTCCCGGTAAACCACTAGGAGTTCTTATACGCACATGAGAGAACTACCTTAATGGCGACTTACTATGCTGTAAGTTTTAACTATGCACGAGTCAGCTGGAGAATTTAATGTAATATCGGTACGTTGGACATAGTAGCTGAATGGTTTCGAGCGGCTGAATGGAGACCAGAAGATCCGTGGTTCCAATCCTGGCAGTGACATTGAATTTTTTAGTCTGGATAACCCTCTCGTAGTACATCCTACACACGGCCAGTGTGAAAAAACAATTAATTTCCATTAATTGTACTATAGAGGTCCGAACCATAAAGCCCGGGCCTTAAAGTACTTACAGCTTAGTAAGTCGTCATTAAGATAGTTGTCTTATGTGTTTATGAGAACTCCTAGAGGTTTACCGGGAAAAACACGAGTCAGCTGGAGAATTTAATGTTATATCGGCACGTTGGCCATAGTAGGTCAATGGTTACAGCGGCTGGACGGATACCGGAAGATCCGTGGTTCATATCACGGCTATGGTATTGAAATTTTCAGTCTGGATCTACCCTTTCACAACTTTCATCGTTTGTAAGTTCGATGAATAAGATTAAGAATTAAATCGCAAACTAGGTTTTTCTTAATCATGCAATAAATCGTTAAATTACTTGAGACGGGCATGACGCACTACAGTATGGGAGCAAGATGTTACTGTGTCGGTGGCAGATGGTCCCACACTCCAGTAAAAATAAGTGCATATGCGGTTTCACTCTTGTACCCGATCTTAGGACTTGTTCCCCTATCTTGAAGCCGAAGGTTTCCAAATGTTCTCGGACTGTATTGGAGTACAGCAACGATTCTCCTAGAATTACCCATTATTCTGTTCCGGAGTAACAATGGCGCAGTAGGGTGGTGTAACACACGCCTAATCCCTCAGCAAAGACACTCGCGGTCACTCTGACAGTATTTCCTCTAATTACTATAGAAAGCGAAAACGTAATTTGTATATTTACAACAGTTTCTTCACTGTTTATCGCTTATCTGTGTACAGGTAATACAAACTGATACTACGTAAGCTTCTTTTGCTACCTCCTTGAAGTTAATCTAGATAATTTCTTTAAAATTGTTTCTTTCATACTGGTCGTTGTAGATACAAGAGTAGATACCGAAAATATGATCGATAGACAGATCTTTCTTTACGCTAGTCAAGAGGTACCACGTCCTTTCCATGACACCGGGAGAAACAAGTAAATAACACGATGTATCGAAAACTTAAAACAACAAAGTATCGAAGATGAAAGACACCTCAGAAGTATTTTAAGATAATTTTTATTATTTTTTCGTATTTCGTCCTGTTCTGTCACAAACTTCATTTTTTCTTCTATAGCTAGAAGCTGTTCCATATTTTGTTTTCCATGTTAATTAGATTCTGACATGCATCTCTTCCGATTGTTTCTCTCGTTTCTTATATCACCTTTTATATATTATAAAATCTTCTTTTTTTTAATTCTTCACCTGTCTTCCCAATTCATTCTAATTTTCTCATTACTTCTGTGCAGTTTTAGTTTATTCCTTTTTCATCAACTTCTTTTCGTGTCCTTGTGTTCTGTTTTCTGCCACCTTAACTTACTTTTAACATGTGAAGTATAATTTTTACTCTGTGATTCGCTAATTTTTAACAATTTAATTTCCGAAAGTTAATTGTTCTTTCACACTAGCCGTGTGTAGGGCGCACTATGAAAGGGTAGAGCATGAATGAAAAATTCAATGCCATAGCCGGGATTTGCTAGTGTGAAAGAACAATTAATTTCCATTAATTGTACCTAATAGTGGTCCGAACTATAAAGCCCGGACCTTAAAGTACTTACAGCATAGTAAGTCCTCATTAAGGTAGTTGTCTCATGTGTTTATCAGAACTCCTAGTGGTTAACTATAAAGCCCGGACCTTAAAGTACTTACAGCATAGTAAGTCGTCATTAAGGTAGTTGTCTCATGTGTTTATCAGAACTCCTAGTGGTTAACTATAAAGCCCGGACCTTAAAGTACTTACAGCATAGTAAGTCCTCATTAAGGTAGTTGTCTCATGTGTTTATCAGAACTCCTAGTGGTTTACTATAAAGCCCGGGCCTTAAAGTACTTACAGCATAGTAAGTCGTCATTAAGGTAGTTGTCTCGTGTGTTTATGAGAACTCCTAGTGGTTTACTATAAAGCCCGGGTCTTAAAGTACTTACAGCATAGTAAGTCGTCATTAAGGTAGTTGTCTGATGTGTTTATGAGAACTCCTAGTGGTTAACTATAAAGTCCGGGCCTTAAAGTACTTACAGCATAGTAAGTCGTCATTAAGGTAGTTGTCTGATGTGTTTATGAGAACTCCTAGTGGTTAACTATAAAGTCTGGGCCATAAAGTACTTACAGCATAGTAAGTCGCCATTAAGGTAGTTGTCTCATGTGTTTATGAGAACTCCTAGTAGTTTACTATAAAGCCCGGGCCTTAAAGTACTTACAGTATAGTAAGTCGTCATTAAGGTAGTTGTCTGATGTGTTTATGAGAACTCCTAGTGGTTTACTATAAAGCCCGGGCCTTAAAGTACTTACAGCATAGTAAGTCGTCATTAAGGTAGTTGTCTCATGTGTTTATGAGAACTCCTAGTGGTTTACTATAAAGCCCGGGGCTTAAAGTACTTACAGCATAGTAAGTCGTCATTAAGGTAGTTGTCTCATGTGTTTATGAGAACTCCTAGTGGTTAACTATAAAGCCCGGGCCTTAAAGTACTTACAGTATAGTAAGTCGTCATTAAGGTAGTTGTCTCATGTGTTTATGAGAACTCCTAGTGGTTAACTATAAAGTCCGGGCCTTAAAGTACTTACAGCATAGTAAGTCGTCATTAAGGTAGTTGTCTGATGTGTTTATGAGAACTCCTAGTGGTTTACTATAAAGCCCGGGCCTTAAAGTACTTACAGCATAGTAAGTCACCATTAAGGTAGTTGTCTGATGTGTTTATGAGAACTCCTAGTGGTTTACTATAAAGCCCGATCCTTGAAGTACTTACAGCATACTAAGTCGTCATTAAGTTAGTTGTCTCATGTGTTTATGAGAACTCCTAGTGGTTTACTATAAAGTTCGGGCCTTAAAGTACTTACAGCATAGTAAGTCACCATTAAGGTAGTTGTCTCATGTGTTTATGAGAACTCCTAGTGGTTTACTATAAAGCCCGGGCCTTGAAGTACTTACAGCATAGTAAGTCGTCATTAAGGTAGTTGTCTCATGTGTTTATGAGAACTCCCAGTGGTTTACTATAAAGTCCGGGCCTTAAAGTACTTACAGTATAGTAAGTCACCATTAAGGTAGTTGTCTCATGTGTTTATGAGAACTCCTAAGTGGTTTACTGGGAAAAACACGAGTCAGTTGGAGAATTTAATGTCATGTCGGCACGTTGGCCATAGTAGCTCAATGGTAAGACCGGTTGGACGGAGACCAGAAGATCCGCGGTTCAAATCCCGGCTATGGCATTGAATTTTTCAGTCTGGCTTTACACTTTCATAGTGCGTCCTACACACGGTTAGTGTGAAAGAACAATGAATTTCCATTAATTGACCTAATAGTGGTCCGAACTATAAAGCCCGGGCCTTAGAGTACTTACAGCGTAGTAAGTCGTCATTAAGGTAGTTGTCTCATGTGTTTGTGATAACTCCTAGTGGTTTACCGGGAGAAACACGAGTCAGTTGGAGAATTTAATGTCATATCGGCACGTTGGCCATAGTAGCTCAATGGTTAAAGCGGCTGAACGGAGATCAGAAGATCCGTGGTTAAAATCCCGGCTATGTCATTGAATTTTTCAGTCTGGCTCGACAATTTAAAGGGGCCCAAATGACCTTGTTGTCGACGGGCCCTTAAACACCACACTCACTCACTCACTCACTCACTCACTCACTCACTCACTCACTCACTCACTCACTCACTCACTCACTCACTCACTCACTCACTCACTCACTCACTCGACCATTTAAATTTAATTTCCGTTTCTAATTTTCAAAACTTCAGGTGTAACAATTAAGGAATGTTATCTCAAAAATGTATGCGGTTCTCTTGTGAGAGAATGTTTCACACGTAGATCCTAGGAGCGCTTTGTGCATCTATCGTAACAGCCAGGACCAAGTAGTGAAGCGAAAGACTCGAAGTGCGGCTAGGTGAGCAAATATGGACGTTTCAGAGCACATTTTACCTAGATGAGAACTTAAACATTTTATAAATACACAGAAAAGCTATAAAAATAAATTCTGTGGCCATTTCTCCTAAATTGGTAGTAGTGGTACCTCATTTCATTGAATGTTATCATAATTTTTGTAATATTAACGGATTCATAGACCCTTATTTACATTTACATTACATATATGTATTTATATTTACCTACCAGCTAATTATTTAAATATATTTTTGAAGAAGAGGTGAGAGCCATGGAATGCAGAGATCGTAGGAAAGGTTTCACGAATATCAACGTCCGTTATGAGTCACTAAATGTATTTCGAAACCTTTGTTTTTAGCATATACAATTTATTTTTCTTTTGTTGGCACACGAGGCGAAGTGTGTGGTCGTTTAATGTCCCTCCAGCACGCCACTCTGCAGAATACAGTCCCATATCTCTCATCTCGCACACACTACAGCGGAACATCTACGTACAGTAAAAACATTGTTTTGGAATTCTCCTCTCCCTCAACTAAAGAAATTTAATCTGTCCATTCACATGACATTCTCTAATCTTATACAAGCACTTATTCCTCTATCCATTTCTCGTTAAATATCTTGCAGTTACAAGGCAATACAGTGATTTGAAGTGATAGTCAAATGTTTTGAATAACTAGTTGCTATGGTAATGGCTTGGATATTCCGTTCTCTTTGCACGGCGAAGAAATAAAAATATGAATAACGAATATTCAGTTGACAGAAGTAGAAGTATTGTAAAATTCAAACAAATAACAAGGAATTTCTCGGAAATGCTTCATTCTGCTATATATATATATATCAGGCAAATTAATAAGATATAATAAGATCTACTTTAATAAGATATACTATTATGTTTTGTGCATCTCTCACAGTTTACTAGTTACACAAAGTTACTCAGAATGAAGCAAAGTATCTTAAACCAATAGTACTTTACTAAAAATCTTACAGCATTTTTGAAAAAAATCAAAATTTCTGTAAATTGACGTATGATGTAGTATTCTTTTTGTAAGTGGCCTTTAAACCCTACATCGATATTGCATCACGTGGGCATAAGAGGGCGCAGAGTAAATTGGAAAGTGAAAAGAAAAATGAAGGAAATAAATATGCCACGAAACGGTTATTTTTTAATTTACCTCCTTCAAGATAAATCATATTGGATTATGAATGCAATGATCATCAAATGACTACAGAATAAATAGAGCCTAGGTTATCATTCATCTTTCAGGATAAGAGAGAACCTCCAACGTTAAGTCATATCGGACGATGAATGAAAGGATGTGCAAATGAGTACAGGGTACATAGAGCTTAGTGTTACCAGTCATTCATCTTTCAGGATAAGAGAGAACCTCCAACGTTAAGTCATATCGGACGAGGAATGAAATGATGTGCAAATGAGTACAGGGTACATAGAGCTTAGTGTTACCGGTCATTCATCTTTCAGGATAAGAGAAAACCTCCAACGTTAAGTCATATCGGACGATGAATGAAATGATGTTCAAATGAGTACAGGGTACATAGAGCTTAGAGTTACCAGACATTCATCTTTCAGGATAAGAGAAAACCTCCAACGTTAAGTCATATCGGACGATGAATGAAATGATGTTCAAATGAGTACAGGGTACATAGAGCTTAGAGTTACAGGACATTCATCTTTCAGGATAAGTGAAAACCTCCAACGTTAAGTCATATCGGACGATGAATGAAAGGTTGTGCAAATGAGTACAGGGTACATAGAGCTTAGTGTTACCGGTCATTCATCTTTCAGGATAAGAGAGAACCTCCAACGTTAAGTCATATCGGACGATGAATGAAATGATGTTCAAATGAGTACAGGGTACATAGAGCTTAGAGTTACCAGACATTCATCTTTCAGGATAAGAGAAAACCTCCAACGTTAAGTCATATCGGACGATGAATGAAATGATGTTCAAATGAGTACAGGGTACATAGACCTTAGAGTTACCAGACATTCATCTTTCAGTTAAAGAGAAAACCTCCAACGTTAAGTCATATCGGACGATAAATGAAATGATGTTCAAATGAGTACAGGGTTCACAGAGCTTGGAGTTACGGGACATTCATCTTTCAGGATAAGAGAAAACCTCCAACGTTAAGTCATATCGGACGATGAATGAAATGATGTTCAAATGAGTACAGGGTACATAGAGCTTAGAGTTACAGGACATTCATCTTTCAGGATAAGTGAAAACCTCCAACGTTAAGTCATATCGGACGATGAATGAAAGGTTGTGCAAATGAGTACAGGGTACATAGAGCTTAGTGTTACCGGTCATTCATCTTTCAGGATAAGAGAGAACCTCCAACGTTAAGTCATATCGGACGATGAATGAAATGATGTTCAAATGAGTACAGGGTACATAGAGCTTAGAGTTACCAGACATTCATCTTTCAGGATAAGAGAAAACCTCCAACGTTAAGTCATATCGGACGATGAATGAAATGATGTTCAAATGAGTACAGGGTACATAGAGCTTAGAGTTACCAGACATTCATCTTTCAGTTTCAGAGAAAACCTCGAACGTTAAGTCATGTTGGACGATGAATGAAATGATGTTCAAATGAGTACAGGGTACATAGAGCTTGGAGTTACCAGACATTCATCTTTCAGGTTAAGAGAAAACCTCCAACGTTAAGTCATGTCGGACGATGAATGAAATAATGTTCAAATGAGTATAGGGTACATAGAGCTTAGAGTTACCAGACATTCATCTTTCAGTTTAAGAGAAAACCTCCAACGTTAAGTCATGTCGGACGATAAATGAAATGATGTTCAAATGAGTACAGGGTACACAGAGCTTAGAGTTACCAGACATTCATCTTTCAGGTTAAGAGAAAACCTCCAACTTTAGGTCATGTCGGACGATAAATGAAATAATGTTCAAATGAGTATAGGGTACATTGAGCTTAGAGTTACCAGACATTCATCTTTCAGATTAAGAGAAAACCTCCAACGTTAAGTCATATCGGACGATAAATGAAATGATGTTCAAATGAGTACAGGGTACATAGAGCTTGGAGTTACCAGACATTCATCTTTCAGGATAAGAGAAAACCTCCAACGTTAAGTCACATCGGACGATGAATGAAATGATGTTCAAATGAGTACAGGAGACATAGAGCTTAGAGTTACCAGACATTCATCTTTCAGGTTAAGAGAAAACCTCCAACGTTAAGTCATGTCGGACGATGAATGAAATAATGTTCAAATGAGTACCGGGTACATAGAGCTTGGAGTTACCAGACATTCATCTTTCAGGTTAAGAGAAAACCTCCAACGTTAAGTCATGTCGGACGATGAATGAAATAATGTTCAAATGAGTATAGGGTACATAGAGCTTAGAGTTACCAGACATTCATCTTTCAGGTTAAGAGAAAACCTCCAACGTTAAGTCATATGCGACTACGAATGAAATGATGTTCAAATGAGTACAGGGTTCATAGAGCTTAGAGTTAGCAGACATTCATCTTTCAGGATAAGAGAAAACCTCCAACGTTAAGTCACATCGGACGATGAATGAAATGATGTTCAAATGAGTACAGGAGACATAGAGCTTAGAGTTACCAGACTCATCTTTCAGGTTAAGAGAAAACCTCCAACGTTAAGTCATATCGGACGATGTATGAAATGATGTTCAAATGAGTACAGGGTACATAGAGCTTAGAGTTACCAGACATTCATCTTTCAGGTTAAAAGAAAACCTCCAACGTTAAGTCATGTCGGACGATGAATGAAATAATGTTCAAATGAGTACAGGGTACATAGAGCTTGGATTTACAGACATTCATCTTTCAGGTTAAGAGAAAACCTCCAACGTTAAGTCATGTCGGACGATGAATGAAATAATGTTCAAATGAGTACAGGGTTCATAGAGCTTAGAGTTACCAGACATTCATCTTTCAGGATTAGAGAAAATCTCCAACGTTAAGTCATATCGGACGATAAATGAAATGATGTTCAAATGAGTACAGGGTACATAGAGCTTAGAGTTATCAGACATTCATCTTTCAGGATAAGAGAAAACCTCCAACGTTAAGTCATATCGGACGATGAATAAAATGATGTTCAAATGAGTACAGGGTACATAGAGCTTAGAGTTATCAGACATTCATCTTTCAGGATAAGAGAAAACCCCCAACGTTAAGTCATATCGGACGATGAATGAAATGATGTACAAATAAGTACAGGGTACATAGAGCTTGGAGTTACCAGACATTCATCTTTCAGGTTAAGAGAAAACCTCCAACGTTAAGTCATGTCGGACGATGAATGAAATAATGTTCAAATGAGTATAGGGTACATAGAGCTTAGAGTTACCAGACATTCATCTTTCAGTTTAAGAGAAAACCTCCAACGTTAAGTCATGTCGGACGATAAATGAAATGATGTTCAAATGAGTACAGGGTACATAGAGCTTAGAGTTACCAGACATTCATCTTTCAGGTTAAGAGAAAACCTCCAACGTTAAGTCATGTCGGACGATGAATGAAATAATGTTCAAATGAGTATAGGGTACATAGAGCTTAGAGTTACCAGACATTCATCTTTCAGTTTAAGAGAAAACCTCGAACGTTAAGTCATGTCGGACGATAAATGAAATGATGTTCAAATGAGTACAGGGTACATAGAGCTTAGAGTTACCAGACATTCATCTTTCAGGTTAAGAGAAAACCTCCAACGTTAGGTCATGTCGGACGATAAATGAAATAATGTTCAAATGAGTATAGGGTACATAGAGCTTAGAGTTACCAGACATTCATCTTTCAGATTAAGAGAAAATCTCCAACGTTAAGTCATATCGGACGATAAATGAAATGATGTTCAAATGAGTACAGGGTACATAGAGCTTGGAGTTACCAGACATTCATCTTTCAGGATAAGAGAAAATCTCCAACGTTAAGTCATATCAGACGATGAATGAAATGATGTTCAAATGAGTACAGTGTACATAGAGCTTAGGGTTACCAGACATTCATCTTTCAGGATAAGAGAAAACCTCCAACGTTAAGTCATATCGGACGATGAATGAAATGATGTTCAAAGAGTACAGTGTACATAGAGCTTAGGGTTACCAGACATTCATCTTTCAGGATAAGAGAAAACCTGCAACGTTAAGTCATATCGGACGATGAATGAAATGATGTACAAATGAGTACAGGTACATAGAGCTTAGATTTACCAGACATTCATCTTTCAGGATAAGAGAAAACCTCCAACGTTAAGTCATATCGGACGATGAATGAAATGATGTTCAAATGAGTACAGTGTACATAGACCTTAGAGTTACCAGACATTCATCTTTCAGGATAAGAGAAAACCTGCAACGTTAAGTCATATCGGACGATGAATGAAATGATGTACAAATGAGTACAGGTACATAGAGCTTAGAGTTACCAGACATTCATCTTTCAGGATAAGAGAAAACCTCCAACGTTAAGTCATATCGGATGATGAATGAAATGATGTACAAATGAGTACAGGTACATAGAGCTTAGAGTTACCAGACATTCATCTTTCAGGATAAGAGAAAATCTCCATCGTTAAGTCATATCAGACGATGAATGAAATGATGTTCAAATGAGTACAGTGTACATAGAGCTTAGGGTTACCAGACATTCATCTTTCAGGATAAGAGAAAACCTCCAACGTTAAGTCATATCGGACGATGAATGAAATGATGTTCAAATGAGTACAGTGTACATAGAGCTTAGGTTTACCAGACATTCATCTTTCAGGATAAGAGAAAACCTCCAACGTTAAGTCATATCGGACGATGAATGAAATGATGTACAAATGAGTACAGGTACATAGAGCTTAGAGTTACCAGACATTCATCTTTCAGGATAAGAGAAAATCTCCATCGTTAAGTCATATCAGACAATGAATGAAATGATGTTCAAATGAGTACAGTGTACATAGAGCTTAGGGTTACCAGACATTCATCTTTCAGGATAAGAGAAAACCTCCAACGTTAAGTCATATCGGACGATGAATGAAATGATGTTCAAATGAGTACAGTGTACATAGAGCTTAGGGTTACCAGACATTCATCTTTCAGGATAAGAGAAAACCTCCAACGTTAAGTCATATCGGACGATGAATGAAATGATGTACAAATGAGTACAGGTACATAGAGCTTAGAGTTACCAGACATTCATCTTTCAGGATAAGAGAAAATCTCCATCGTTAAGTCATCTGCATTGGCGGTCAAAGATTACATTGGACTTAAGATATATTAATGGAAGACAGAAATAGCGTGTCTGTTCTAATTGAACTTTACCTCTATTATTCGGTAAGCGGTACAAAAGGAAATACGTCAAAAGTAGGCCGCATATTGCCTTATACCTATAAAAAGTAACAATAAGATAATGTTTATCTTGAAGTAGATAGAGTAATAACCGTATAAGGGTAGCGATAGTAATGTGAGAGGACAGATCAGGCCATCTATAATCAGAAAGGGCATGCAATACTGCCTATTTGGTTTTTAAATTTCCAAATACTTTAAATATATCTTTAATTTATTTAATTATATAAGTTTATAAAAATTGTATTCATTTTCTCTGTTCATTCACACAAACTTTTGACACAAAGAAACATAACAAGTGTCGCGTGTGATCGTCGTTTTGTTCCGGAAGTGTGTCACAGCTGTTACACAAACATACTTTGTTCTATTTCCGGCTCACCGAACTTGGGATACGAACACGGCCCTCCAACTAATTTGTGTAGCAAATTGCGGTTTGACCCCAAAAGAAAACCGGGTCACGAGATCCTCTGTTTTAGCAGGGAGAAAATTTTATACGATGTGCAGGTTAGATTTGATACCGTCCTTGTAACTAGAAACATTATAATTTGTAAAATTTGATGTTATTAACTGTATTTACATATAAATATTGTTATGAAATATATATTTTTTAAATGTATGTCCGAAACTATTGTGTCGGGTGCCGCTTCCCAGGGCGTGGTTTTGACGGCGTTGGCGTGTGCTTGATTAGGAAGAGACAGAAAGTGGCAATATTTTCAAGCTAAGATTATTCCTTATATTCCCCAGAATCTGCTAGAAGAGCTACAGTAATGTATGTAAGGCTTAAAACTTTCAGGATGAGCATTCTTAAACATAGCTTTACAGGTAGCCCGCCGTGAAACTATATTCACGATAAAGAAGTTAACAATACAAAAATGACAGCTAAAATAGCACTTAGTGTAACTTCAAAATACATTCAATTTTTTTATATAACTGTAATTTTGTACAATCCCTACTTACAATCACAATTGCTCTATCTACTTCAAGATAAATATTATCTTAGTGTAGTTACAAGGGAATACAGTAGACTTTAAATGATAGTCAAATGTTTTGGTCGTTATGTGATGTATACATGACTTTCTCTACTCTTGTACAAACACTTACTGCTCTATCTACTTCAAGATAAACATTATCTTATTGTAGTTACGGGGGAATACAGTAGACTTTAAGTGATAGTCAAATGTTTTGGTCATTATGTGATGTTTACATGACTTCCTCTACTCCTGTACAAACACTTATTGCTCTATCTACTTCAAGGTAAACATTATCTTATTGTAGTTACAAGGGAATACAGTATACTTTAAGTGATAGTCAAATGTTTTGGTCATTATGTGATGTATACATGACTTCCTCTACTCTTGTACAAACACTTATTGCTCTATGTATTTCAAGATAAACATTATCTTATTGTAGTTACAAGGGAATACAGTAGACTTTAAGTGATAGTCAAATGTTTTGGTCGTTATGTGATGTATACATGACTTTCTCTACTCTTGTACAAACACTTATTGCTCTATCTACTTCAAGATAAACATTATCTTATTGTAGTTACAAGGGAATACAGTAGACTTTAAGTGATAGTCAAATGTTTTGGTCGTTATGTGATGTATACATGACTTTCTCTACTCTTGTACAAACACTTATTGCTCTATCTACTTCAAGATAAACATTATCTTATTGTAGTTACAGGGGAATACAGTAGACTTTAAGTAATAGTCAAATGTTTTGGTCGTTATGTGATGTATACATGACTTTCTCTACTCTTGTACAAACACTTATTGCTCTATTTACTTCAAGATAAACATTATCTTATTGTAGTTACAAGGGAATACAGTAAACTTTAAGTAATAGTCAAATGTTTTGGTCCTAATGTGATGTATACATGACTTTCTCTACTCTTGTACAAACACTTATTGCTCTATTTACTTCAAGATAAACATTATCTTATTTCAGTTACAAGGGAATACAGTAGACTTTAAGTGATAGTCAAATGTTTTGGTCGTTATGTGATGTGTACATGACTTTCTCTACTCTTGTACAAACACTTATTGCTCTATTTACTTCAAGATAAACATTATCTTATTGTAGTTACAAGGGAATACAGTAAACTTTAAGTAATAGTGAAATGTTTTGGTCGTTATGTGATGTATACATGACTTTCTCTACTCTTGTACAAACACTTATTGCTCTATCTACTTCAAGATAAACATTATCTTATTGTAGTTACAAGGGAATACAGTAGACTTTAAGTGATAGTCAAAGGTTTTGGTCGTTATGTGAATATACATGACTTTCTCTACTCTTGTACAAACACTTACTGCTCTATGTACTTCAAGATAAACATTATCTTATTGTAGTTACAAGGGAATACAGTAGACTTTAAATGATAGTCAAATGTTTTGTGAAGTCTTTGACAATCCGTTTTCTTTGAGAATCCAACAGATAAAAAATAGAAAACGATTATTTCCTACTCGAAAAATGGTACTAAATATTTGAGAATTCGAGACACTAAGAAAGAATATTTCGGAAAGTGATAACTCCACAACACAAAACTGACATATATTGTGTTTTTCTGTCATCTACGTAACGATCTAAACATTTGGGTATTAAATGTGTGAGGTTGACACATCAGATTTTTGGTTAATCCTTTACATGTTTTAATATCTCCATCGCGTGCTAGCTAAAATTTAGCGCTTCGGATGCCATTAGCTTTGTGAAATCCAGGCGTTCTATTCCAGTCAAGGTTGGCATTCTTTACGATGTGATTTTCTTGCAAACCTAATCAATATTTTCATTAACTAGATGGGGAAACTAATGCCCTTGTCCTTGTAACTTCGTTACGGAAGGCAGTGTTTGGGTACAACATATAATACAATACTCAATCTGTTGGAAATACACGAAATCATACTGCAAAAGCCACATATTTCGTTTGTTGTGGACTCAACATTATTGGATTTATTCTTTTGAACTTTTAAACACTTGTTGCTTTTCTCCAAAAGAAAATCATTATTAATTTCCTTTTAATTGTTGGACACGCAAAGAAATCGGAATTTTAAATACATCACATAATAACCAAAACATTTGACTATCACTTAAAGTCCACTATATTCCCTTCTAACTACAATAAGATAATGTTATCTTGAAGTGGATAGAGCAATAAGTGTTTGTACAAGAGTAGAGAAAGTCATGTATACATCACATAACGACCGAAACATTTGACTATCACTTAAATTCTACTGTATTCCCTTGTAACTAGAATGAGATAATGTTTATCTTGAACTAGATAGAGCAATAAGTGTTTGTACAAGAGTAGAGAAAGTCATGTATACATCACATAACGACCGAAACATTTTACTGTCACTTAAAGTCTACTGTATTGCCTTGTAGCTACAATAAGATAATGTTTATCTTGAACTAGATAGAGCAATAAGTGTTTGTACAAGAGTAGAGAAAGTCATGTATACATCACATAACGACCAAAACATTTGACTATCACTTAAAGTCTACTGTATTCCCTTGTAACTACAATAAGATAATGTTTATCTTGAACTAGATAGAGCAATAAGTGTTTGTACAAGAGTAGAGAAAGTCATGTATACATCACATAACGACCAAAACATTTGACTATCACTTAAAGTCTACTGTATTCCCTTGTAACTACAATAAGATAATGTTTATCTTGAAGTAGATAGAGCAATAAGTGTTTGTACAAGAGTAGAGAAAGTCATGTGTACATCACATAACGACCAAAACATTTGATTATCACTTAAAGTCTACTGTATTCCCTTGTAACTACAATAAGATAATGTTTATCTTGAAGTAGATAGAGCAATAAGTGTTTGTACAAGAGTAGAGAAAGTCATGTATACATCACATAACGACCAAAACATTTGACTATCACTTAAAGTCTACTGTATTCCCTTGTAACTACAATACGATAATGTTTATCTTGAAGTAGATAGAGCAATAAGTGTTTGTACAAGAGTAGAGAAAGTCATGTATACATCACATAACGACCAAAACATTTGACTATCACTTAAAGTCTACTGTATTCCCTTGTAACTACAATACGATAATGTTTATCTTGAAGTAGATAGAGCAATAAGTGTTTGTACAAGAGTAGAGAAAGTCATGTATACATCACATAACGGCCAAAACATTTGAGTATCACTTAAAGTCTACTGTATTCCCTTGTAACTACAATACGATAATGTTTATCTTGAAGTAGAGAGAGCAATAAGTGTTTGTACAAGAGTAGAGAAAGTCATGTATACATCACATAACGGCCAAAACATTTGAGTATCACTTAAAGTCTACTGTATTCCCTTGTAACTACAATAAGATAATGTTTATCTTGAAGTAGAGAGAGCAATAAGTGTTTGTACAAGAGTAGAGAAAGTCATGTATACATCACATAACGGCCGAAACATTTGAGTATCACTTAAAGTCTACTGTATTCCCTTGTAACTACAATACGATAATGTTTATCTTGAAGTAGATAGAGCAGTAAGTGTTTGTACAAGAGTAGAGAAAGTCATGTATACATCACATAACGACCAAAACATTTGACTATCACTTAAATTCTACTGTATTCCCTTGTAACTAGAATGAGATAATGTTTATCTTGAACTAGATAGAGCAATAAGTGTTTGTACAAGAGTAGAGAAAGTCATGTATACATCACATAACGACCGAAACATTTTACTGTCACTTAAAGTCTACTGTATTGCCTTGTAACTACAATAAGATAGTGTTTACCTTGAACTAGATAGAGCAATAAGTGTTTGTACAAGAGTAGAGAAAGTCATGTATACATCACATAACGACCGAAACATTTGACTGTCACTTAAAGTCTACTGTATTCCCTTGTAGCTACAATAAGATAATGTTTATCTTGAACTAGATAGAGCAATAAGTGTTTGTACAAGAGTAGATAAAGTCATGTATACATCACATAACGACCGAAAGATTTGACTATCACTTAAATTCTGCTGGATACTCTTGTAATTGCAATAAGATAATATTTATCTTGATTAACGTAAAGTAGATAGCGGTGTTTCAGACCAGTAATTGTGTAATTGACATGTCTTACTTTATGTATTGCGATGTAATGACAATTTGTAATGGAGTTAGCACTGAGTACGAATGAGAAGTTGAAGGGCACTGCCGTATTAATTATTACAGAGGTTATCACAGCGTGAATCGGTACAACGCTACCTGCACGACAACAATCCATAAACGTCACTTACATGGTTGTCCTTCGTAGTCTTATTCCCGAGGGTGTGAGTTCAAATCCAGCAGCGAGTAATATTTGGGCCTAAAAATCATATGCCTTCCTACCAAACGGAAGTAAAGCCGGTGAGCCCAGGTAACAGGATTAAGTACGTAAACAGATAAACATTGATAAAGAGGTCTTTGAGCAAAATTAATCAATGTTTCGCATTTTCCAACGTACCTTTACTCATCCTCATAAATTTGAAAGCCTTTCTCAAAATAGTCTCCCCTGAATGCGATGCACTTTCCCAGCGTTTATGCCAGTCTTCAAAGACATGCTGGAAACAATTTTTGAAAGATCCTTCAAAATCGCCTCCGCAGCCTTCACCACTGCTTCTGATGATGGATAATGCCTCCCACGAAGGCGTTTCTTCAAGTTAGGGAATAGAGAAAAGACACACGGGGCTAAATCCGGACTATAGGGAGGGTGAGTGATGCACTTCACGTTGATTTTTGCAAGATATTAAGCAAAAACATTGGTAATATGCGGCCGCGCATTATCGTGCTGTAGCATCCAGCCTGCTTCACGGAAATGTGGTCTTTTGCGCCTGATATGGACTTGCAATGTTCTCAGGACATCCCTGTAGTATTGTCCAGTTACTGATGTGTGGGATGTGTGATAAACCATTCCATGAATATCAAAGAATGAGACGACGATAACTTTCCCAGCAGAAGCAACCACTTTTGCTCTTTTGGAGGGTTGGTGATGAAGGAGATTTCCACACTGAGCTTTGCTGTTTGCTCTCAGGATTAAAATGATGTAGCCAAGTTTCATCAGCAGTGATTACGTTTGAAAGAAACTCCGGATCTTCCTCTAACATCAACTTTAACTGCATGTTACCTCCATTGCAGTGGTAGGCGATACTGAACATGTCTGAACTTGTCTTGTTCTCATAGGCGGGAACCAGGAGTACCAACAATGAAACTACTATGGAGTGTTTGTTTCACATTAAGCTAACAGAATATAATAAGATTGAATTTTAGTACGAAAGATTATGACGGCAAAAAATTATGATCATTCTTTATTGAAGAGCCCCCGGAGTTACACATTTCCTTACAGATAACCATTTTTGTCACACCATCAGAATGTTTTTGTTTTTGTATCGAATTTATGAATGAGAACATTTCCTGTACCTATTATATACGTACATGGTAAAGAAAGTGGGTCATCGTTCGGTTCAAAATCACAAAAGTCTTTCTAAACACGCTGTTATAGTTTGTCGATTTGTACTTTCTGCTCCTTTGTTTATTTTCCTGGCAACGTTCAGCTGTTTGTTCAGCTGTTTGGGAAGGGCTCAGCTGCTCGTGAATTTGCCCTGATTAGAATAAATAGCCTTCACGAACAATTAAATATATATACAACGTGAAATGCAAATTCTGTAGCTAAACATTCAACACTAGCGCAAACTGTGCTCTGAAACAATCTACAATCATTTTCAAGATTTGTTTTAACACTCAGAGTAGAAAGGAATGAAAATTCTCATAACCATGGCGACCAGTTGTTTAAAACATTTGACTGTCAGTTAGAACTGCTATTTTCCCATATGTGCCTACAGATTTATAATGAAGTCAGTTTCAGAAGTACCTCCTAGATGGGAAAAAATGTTGGTAGTTTCGAAGTTGATGATGAATAAATAAAGATTATTTAGGGCAACAATTATTGTTACTTTTTATCACACTTCGTATAAGGGTATCCAGGAAAACTTTTAAAAATCCATTTCTGTCTGTTTATCTGTTAGGTGGAAACTTTGCAGTCGATTCTAACCTAACTGTCCGGTCAAATAGATTCTTGAAACTTTAAACGCAGCTCAGAAATTGTTAATAAAAACAAATGGTTAGAAAAAAAAAACGAGTTTATATGTAGATAATCAGAGGCAAGAGTGTTCGTTTTTAGCGATTTTTTCGCGAATTATCGCGAATTTTTCCTTTTTTCGAGAATAATATATATTTTAGTCTGCATAGAAAAATTTACATTTATTGCAAATTACATAAATATAACTTTAACATTCATGTCTCTACAGCATGAAGCTAGAAGTTCGGAAGAAATTGTTTACAAATTTAACGAAAGCAACATAAAATTACGGTGACATCATCATGCACATTGAAATAACAGCTGAGCGGCACAACAGTAAAGTGACACCACAGCATCCGACTGGTCCGTGATACTGAGAACTGCTTGTTGTATGCTAATTGGAAATGTTATTTATTGGATACCATACCGTGCACAGCAAAAACTCCTATTATCTGACTAATGGCCGATTACACCAACAGATGTTAAAATCGACATTAACAAATGTAACGTAACAATTGTAACAGCGCTAACAATTTCTTGCATTTCACCAATCTGTTTTCTGAAAATGTTAACAAACACGTGTTAACGCCAAGAAACTTGTAAATATTACAGCTATAGAAGGCGATGCGCTTTTGTTTTCATTTTCGTCTGCACCGCAGTCTGCACACAGCAAAAAATGGTGGATAAACAAAATCATAAACAAAAGCCGTGAAACAAATTTATCATAAATGGAGAAAGGATTGTTAATTGAATTGTTGACGAAGTATATATCGTGAAAAATAGGACGGATGCAGTGAATGTAAAAGAGGAAGATGTCACGTGGGAAAAATTGGAAACAAATTTAATTCAAATGCATGTGTCATTACTAGAAACACGAAACATATTACGTAAATTTAAAACAAGGAGCAAAGAAGGACAAGTGACATGAACGTTTCAAGACGGGAGGTGGACAGTGTATTATCCACATAATTCAGTGAATTATAAAATCGCAAAGTTATTAACACTTGAAGCAAAGGCGAGATCGGCCTATTCCTTTCGATGCATGTTCTAACCACTCTTGTAAAAACTTGTTTCGACAACCTATACCTCCGTAAAAAAAAATCTTGCGATAGTTCCTCAAAATCATTTCTCCTCATAGGCCGTACTCTATTGCAAATGCCATTTAGACGGTCTTAAATATCGCAAATCGACATCAACAGCTGAGTTTATGCTTGTCATCTTGACTATTTACAATTGTTAAGGACTTAACATCAGAAATTTGGTGTGTTATTTTAACAAGAGATTTAACACGTGTGTTACGCTAACATTTGTTGGTGAAATGCAATTTTTGTTTTAACTATTGCTAAACTCGTGTTAAGTCTTAACATCTTTTTAGTGAAATCGGGCATAAAGGTACTGAGAAGGTACTGAACTTCTAGGAAGCTACTCCAGACGTTACATTAACATGGAAGTATTGACCCTCAGTGCTTAAGAATGTGTTCCGAAATGCCCGAAAGTTAAAAAATGAATACAAACAATACCTCACTGAAAACCACCCAAATTTAGAAGCTAGAAGTGTTCCCATTGCCTGTACTGACACGCTGGTCTAGCTGGTTTAATTCAGTAGTTTACATTACCAGCTATTTTGATGCAACTGTCAATTTCTTTTCTAAAAAGAAAGGCTTTGAGTTCCTACGCAAAATTTGTTAAATGATTATTTTTGCGATGTTTCTGAAAATTGCAGATTGATAACGGATCCATTATTAGAATTACTGAAAACTAAATGTGAAATATTAGAGAGTGGTCACCTTGGAAACAGAGTAAGTGCACTTGTAGATCATATCATGGATCCCAATGTAAGAGAAGCAGTACAAGGGAATCAAAAAGTTTGCTGCCGTATGACTTTGTGCAAAAGTAGGTAACTGATGATATAATACCCATAAAATCTTTAGACCGTTTGTTTTAACCTTCTAGGCTAGTTACTAATCAAGTATAAGTGATTTAAATCATGCAATGACAACATTTAAACAACTAAATGCATTTAAAACCAGTGGTATTACTTCTGATTCTGATTTGTTTCTTTGTTACAAAGAGCTCTGTGACATTGTTGAACAGCAAAGCGATGGTAGTAACGATAACAGATTAGATGTAGTAACAGCACTTTTGGCATTGAAGGGAAAAGCTGATTCTTAACGCAATTTCTGTGAAAAGTCCCTTCAATATCTTTGGTTTCCGATGTCAAACGCTGACAATAAGTGCGAGGATCTACTCCCATCAGTCCTGGACCTGTAGGACTAGAACCCGGACCTCTCGGGTTTTTTACCATAGGACAGTCCTATTTTATGAACTCCCCCCCCCCTGCTGCACACAGCAGATAGGACGGAAGTGGATACGCCACTTACGCGCCGGTCCTTAATGGACCGGCTACCAAATAACCTTGGTAAGGCCGCCGGTGATCTAGCACACCAGCTACTAGCTCTGCAGGCTAGTGCCCGGTACTTATGAGGCAACCCTCTACCCCCTCCGGGCGGTTGTAGCCTGGCCGGAGGTACCCAATTTCCCGTGGGTATCGGGAACACACTGCCCCCCTCGAGACCAACCCAATCCGAACAACTCCCAGAGGGAGGGGATCGAATGTTCGGCCCGAGGTTCCTCTAGTAGTGTCAGAGGTACCACGAGTGCTAAGGGTCCGCAGCGCCCGCACCACGTCAGCTGAAAGGGGCGAATCCCCTCCCCTACGAGAGTCAAACGCTGACAGTGAGATTTTTCTCTACATATAACTTAGTTGTGACAGACAAAAGAAAAAGTATGAAAAGCGAAAATATCACAACTTGTTGTATGCTGCAGTTTGGTGATATCTGATGTTTGATATTTGATTTTATTCATGTTACCTATCTCCTGATTTCAATAAAATATTTTAATATGGTAAAAAGTGGTTTTAACAGTTATGTTACTTTTCATTTCAGAAATGTCATTACTCATTAATTCTCCCCGAAAATTTGCGCGAATTTAATTCGAATTTATGGTAAAGTATTCAACACAAAACATCACCAATTAAAATTATTAATGCAAATTTTATAAATAACTATCACCACAGAATCTTGCCTCAGTACATGTTTATTTAAATTAAAATATATCAACGTGCCAAGTTTTCAAAGCGGACTAAAACGCGTAAAGTAATTTTCGTTAGCTCAATACAGATTGCCCTAAAAATCTCATAGCTGGGATATCTTTAAAGGTTCACCTCATTAAGAGGAAAATTTCTGCCTAACAAAAGATCAAGAACGTGGGTTAGTAAAAACGTGGTAACGTGCATGCGCATGTATATGGACAGTGTAACTAATCGAAAAGTCGGAAAAATACCGTCTGAGTTAATCTATAAGTTTCTGATTAATTTTTTAAATCCTCTTTATTCAGTATGAACTGTTCATTGGAGAATAATAATAAGAATTTTCAAAATATGGCATTCTTTAATGAAAACTTCCTTTTAAAATTGGTGTATATTTTATCATTGTAAACAATAGTGAGTAGAATTTATGTCGAGTTTCCATGCTGTAGGAATGCACGACCTTGAATGTCTTTTGTTCCTGGACTGCGCAGTGACGACCTATATCTTCGTGCTTCAACTATTTCCTCGATCTTCACCTGTTTCAAATTCGTTATTTATTCGCAACGCGTACGTTTTGTAATTAGCGGGAGCAATAATTTATTAATTTTTATGTCAAACAAAAGTGTTAAAAGTTATCATCTTCGAGTGTAGAACATTGTTATGGACCAGCTTCTCGTTGCTAAGCAGCCATTCGCTTCTAAACGGTGAGTCGAAAGAACTTAAAATTTTCCTTATGTTTTAGCACTGGTTTTCATGCATTCTTTGGTTTTATGTCTTTAATTCCACGCAAGAAAAACCTGTTAAAACAACAGTTATGTCATGTGCATATTACGGTGCATCGAAGCTTTCGTAGACGTTTCTCACTATTCCTTTGAATTTACCAATACTTATTTTTTAAAATGGGAAATAATTTATTTTTTATTTCATGGCCATGAAAAGAGAACGGAATTTTAAACTCACTACCATAGTAAGCAGCTGTTTGAAGTTTTGACTATCGCATAAAACCTATCCTTTATTCTGCTTGAAGCAACAAAATACAAAGAATACAAGAATACGAAGAATAAGCAACCGTCTGCAAGAAGAGTTGCACGAAAGTAGAGAAAGAGTTTCCAGGCTCTCGTCACAAGAATCTCTGACCTTGCTCGGCTTTTCTTCCTCGATTGCGCATCGGAGATACGTTTCGAGTTTCAACTATTTCCTGGATGCCTGCCACTTGACGTTCACTTGTTTCAAATTCGTTTATTCGTGACTCGTCCATTTTGTGCCAGTGTAATTATCGACAGCAGTATTTTATACATGTTTACGTGAAACAGAAGCGATACAATGGTTTTATTGTACTTAAAGGTCTCAGGATACAGTGTAGAAGAATGTTATGGACCAGCTTCCCGCTGCTAAACAACCAGCACTTCTAAAACGTGAGTTAATACAAGGAAACGTTTTGATGCATTCTTTGCCTTTATGTGACGTATGAACATGTCCGATTTACAAACTAGCCAAATGTGAGTACTGGCCGGAGAACTAATTCTTGAGAGGTGGGAGAACTTGAGGTTCAAACATATAGGTGAGGCATGCAAAAAATAAGATTTTAACATACAAAATGCTTTGATTTTCAAAAATACATGTCAAATTCTACTATTTAAACACTGGGAAAGCTGCAGCTGTGTTGTAAATGAAAAGCTGCGTGTCACGTATATATACATCGAATGTTCATTCTTATTTAGGTCAGTTTACTGTCACTTAGCGATAACTTTGCAATAAAAGAATAGAATAAGAAATAATAATAGAAATAGATAACAAAAATACCTAATAATAAAATAAATAATGGAATAAAAGAATAAAAGAAGACCTCCAAAAAGCAAATTAGGTGCTTCCGTTTCAATTATTACACCTTTTCTCGTGCCGTCACATGTGTTGCAGTCACATGACTTTCTCTACTCTTGTATAAACACTTATTCCTCCAGCTACTTAGGTAATGTTGATCAAGGAAAATATTATGGTATTGATAGTCAAATGTTTTAAAGAACTGGTTGCTATGATGACTTTGGAATTACATTCTCTTTGCAAGGCCAAGAGATAAAAAGAAAAAGGAATAACGTACTTCTGTTTGGAAAAAGTGTAATTATTAGTAAATTCAAACGAATAACAAGGAATATCTCCGATAATTGAATATGACATAAATTGTTGGATGTCAAGAATTTGCTGAAACGTTTTCTTTTGTTGAATTTTTCCAGCGATAAGCAATATATGTGTTAAAAACTTTCAGTTGTACCATGTTCCTATGTTAAAATATATGTTGTAGTTATGTATTTTAATGTAAAATCCTTTAGATTTATAGATTCGTATATTGCTCCTCAAAAGCGTTTCAAGCAAAAGAAACAAAAAATTAATAAACGGAAAACATTAAATGAATTCACCTTCTAAATTCTGTGTTCAAACTGTCAGCCGTCATCTGTTTAACATGACAGTCGATAGTGGTGGATGAAGGTTTATGATCGTTGTTTGATTCCATAAAAAAATATAAACCATTTTCGTTCAACATCACATCATCAGACGTCAGAATCAGAACCATAAGTCAAGAAATAAATCATGTATCTATGGATATAAACAAACGATAGTCAAGTAAACTAATTTTCATAGATATAAACAAAGGACGATTGCATAACATGTTTTTGTATGGATATAAACAAACGACTGTCAACTCACAGAAATAAAAGAAATGTTTTATTCCGTTAAGATTGCTATTTATTTTATTTTCCTAAAATAAAAGTAATAAATAAGTTGTATTCACTCCAGGTTAAACCGGAAGTAGAAAATAATTAATATAATTATCTTTGAGCTCTCTGTCTATGTCTACCTGAATACAGAGCTTAGTGTTATTCAGTCACATGCTTCAAATGTTGCATTAGAAAATGACTGAAACCTTTGTAGAAAAGCATGAAAGATAAATGTGTAGCAAAAATCTATTTCATGTGGCACAAGAAATATTTTTTAAAATATTCCGTAGTTTTTAAATAATAATCGTAGTCGTAGTAACCAAATGAACTGCAATACTAAGATATTGTACAGAATATGGAACAAAGCGGAAAGAAGCAAAACGTTGTTTAAAAAAACAAAGTACATATTTGACTTCAGGTTCAGTGTCTTCCACCCAATCCCAAACTAAATTTACGTAACAAATAACTTTAAAAGAGCTTAAACATGATTTTGACTTAAATACATTGTGTTTAGCATACGTAAATAACAAATTAAATGTATAACTTGAATTTTCTGGGAACAGCCTCAGAAATTCTCTTCATTCCGAATTGTATAATTGTAAACAGTAAGAAAGAAAACAAAAAGTTCGCCTTGTTAAGCAATAAAATTCATATTAAATATTTTATTTTGCTAAAAATATCCAATATATTCTTTGTTATTGCTTTGTATTCCTAATACATAATTGTTTATCAAGTGCGAAGTCGTTATTCGCTTTTCCCCCTTCCTGTTGATGCAAAGGGAACGGAATTTCAAAGCCGTCACAGAGCGACCAATATTTAAAAAAAACATGACTATCGCTTAAACGTAGGAAATGTGTAACCAAACAATTTCTATTAATATTTGAATTTAAGAAAATAGATGGAACAGTAAGCTTTTTTGTAAAGAATATCCTGTTGAGGAATGAGTAGAAAAGTCTATCAAACACACTTGTAGCATTTTAATTTCCGAAAATTCTGTTGTTTGCTCAAATGTTCCATTTCGAGTACTTCACATCAGGATACTAAGTCGACGTTGTTTTGTTTGCTGTAGCTAATATGTACAAACTTGTTGTCCTGTCCTCTGAACCTTAAATGCTTACTGCAGCGATATTAAATGCATAAAAATAACCTTTAAAAATTAATATGAAACAGTGAATGGGTCGTGAAAATTCTGTAATTGTTGCAGGTAAAAATACTTTCAAAAATATCTAGTTAGAGGGTCTTTAAAAGTTATTAGTTCCTTTTAACAGTTCTATAGAAGTTTTATTAATAATTTTGTATATAAAGACACGTGAGTTGAAGTAAATCTATTCCGATGTGGTTGTTTTTATTTACATTACACTAGTAGTGCGTCGCGGCGGCGTGTGTGCAGTGCAGTGCCAAACAAAGCGTAGTATGTACCTTGTCGTGACCAGGAGTAGTTGGAACGCAGACCTCATGCTATGGTCTTGTGTCGAGCGTGGCGTCCCGGCGCTGACTGGCTCACTGAGGCGTCGCGGTGCCGCTCTGCGCCATGCGCCGCTCCCTACGTCAGAAGGTCGCTCGCGCGGGAAACGGAAGTTGTTCATGCTGTAGGTCAGGGGTCACCAACCGGGATCTCTTACACGCCAAAAATACTTGTGGCTCCATTCTTACTTCATACCTCAACAACCAGAAAATGCTGCCCCATTGTTGTTTCTGTCCTCAAAAAACCAGAACTTGCGGCTCCATTTTTTTTACTCTCCTCAACAATCAGAACTTGCGGCTCCATTGTTGTTACTCTCCTCAACAACCAGAACTTGCGGCTACATTGTTGTTACTCTCCTCAACAACCAGAACTTGCTACCCCATTGTTGTTACTGTCCTCAACAACCACAACTTGCTGCCCCATTGTTGTTACCGTCCTCAACAACAACAACTAGCTGCCCCATTGTTGTTACTGTCCTCAACAACCACAACTTGCTGCCCCATTGTTGTTACGGTCCTCAACAACCACAACTAGCTGCCCCATTGTTGTATCTGTCCTCAACAACCACAACTTGCTGCCCCATTGTTGTTACTGTCCTCAACAACCACAACTAGCTGCCCCATTGTTGTTACTGTCCTCAACAACCACAACTAGCTGCCCCATTGTTGTTACTGTCCTCAACAACCACAACCAGCTGCCCCATTGTTGTTTCTGTCCTCAACAATCAGAACTTGTGGCTCCATCCATATTCCAGACCTCAACAACCAAAATTTGCTGCTCCATTGTTGTTACCGTCCTCAACAAACAAAACTTGCGGCTCCATTGTTGTTACTCTCCTCAACAACCAAAAATTGCGGCTCCATTGTTGTTACTCTCAACAACCAAAACTTTCGGCTCCATTGTCCTTACTCTCCTCAACAACCAGAAATTACTGCTCCATTGTTGTTACCGGCCTCAACAACCAAAACTTGCGGCTCCATTGTTGTTACTCTCCTCAACAACCAAAACTTGCGGCTCCATTGTTGTTACTCTCCTCAACAACCAGAACTTTCGGCTCCATTGTCCTTACTCTCCTCAACAACCAGAACTTGCAGCTCCATTGTTGTTACAGTCCCCAACAACTAGAACTTGTGGCTCCATTGTTGTTACTGTCCTCAACAACCAAAACTTGCGGCTCCATTGTCCTTACTCTCCTCAACAACCAAAACGTGCGGCTACATTGTCCTTACTCTCCTCAACAACCCAAACTTGCGGCTCCATTGTCCTTACTCTCCTCAACAAACCAGAACTTGCAGCTCCCTTGTCCTTACTCTCCTCAACAACCAAAACTTGCGGCTCCATTGTCCTTACTCTCCTCAACAACCAAAACTTGCGGCTCCATTGTTGTTACTCTCCTCAACAACCAAAACTTGCGGCTCCATTGTCCTTACTCTCCTCAACAACCAAAACTTGCGGCTCCATTGTCCTTACTCTCCTCAACAACCAAAACTTGCGGCTCCATTGTTGTTACTCTCCTCAACAACCAAAACTTGCAGCTCCATTGTCCTTACTCTCCTCAACATCCAAAACTTGCGGCTCCATTGTCCTTACTCTCCTCAACTAGCAGAACTTGCCGCTCCATTGTCCTTACTCTCCTCAACAACCAAAACTTGCGGCTCCATTGTCCTTACTCTCCTCAACAACCAAAACTTGCGGCTCCATTGTTGTTACTCTCCTCAACAACCAAAACTTGCAGCTCCATTGTCCTTTCTCTCCTCAACAACCAAAACTTTCGGCTCCATTGTCCTTACTCTCCTCAACAACCAAAACTTGCGGCTCCATTGTCCTTACTCTCCTCAACAACCAAAACTTGCGGCTCCAATGTCCTTACTCTCCTCAACAACCAAAACTTGCGGCTCCATTGTTGTTACTCTCCTCAACAACCAAAACTTGCAGCTCCATTGTCCTTACTCTCCTCAACAACCAGAACTTGCGGCTCCATTGTCCTTACTCTCCTCAACAACCAAAACTTGCGGCTCTATTGTCCTTACTCTCCTCAACAACCAAAACTTGCGGCTCCATTGTTGTTACTCTCCTCAACAACCAAAACTTGCGGCTCCATTGTCCTTACTCTCCTCAACAACCAAAACTTGCGGCTCCATTGTCCTTACTCTCCTCAACAACCAAAACTTGCAGCTCCATTGTCCTTACTCTCCTCAACAACCAGAACTTGCGGCTCCATTGTCCTTACTCTCCTCAACAACCAAAACTTGCGGCTCTATTGTCCTTACTCTCCTCAACAACCAAAACTTGCAGCTCCATTGTTCTTACTCTCCTCAACAACCAAAACTTGCGGCTCCATTGTCCTTACTCTCCTCAACAACCAAAACTTGCGGCTCCATTGTTGTTACTCTCCTCAACAACCAAAACTTGCGGCTCCATTGTCCTTACTCTCCTCAACAACCAAAACTTGCGGCTCCATTGTCCTTACTCTCCTCAACAACCAAAACTTGCGGCTCCATTGTTGTTACTCTCCTCAACAACCAAAACTTGCGGCTCCATTGTCCTTACTCTCCTCAACAACCAAAACTTGCGGCTCCATTGTCCTTACTCTCCTCAACTAGCAGAACTTGCTCCTTCAAAGTTGTTACTCTCCTCAACAACCAAAACTTGCGGCTCCATTGTCCTTACTCTCCTCAACAACCAAAACTTGCGGCTCCATTGTTGTTACTCTCCTCAACAACCAAAACTTGCGGCTCCATTGTCCTTACTCTCCTCAACAACCAAAACTTGCGGCTCCATTGTCCTTACTCTCCTCAACAACCAAAACTTGCAGCTTCATTGTTGTTACTCTCCTCAACAACCAAAACTTGCGGCTCCATTGTCCTTACTCTCCTCAACAACCAAAACTCGCGGCTCCATTGTCCTTACTCTCCTCAACAACCAAAACTTGCGGCTCCATTGTCCTTAATCTCCTCAACAACCAAAACTTGCGGCTCCATTGTTGTTACTCTCCTCAACAACCAAAACTTGCAGCTCCATTGTCCTTATTCTCCTCAACAACCAGAACTTGCGGCTCCATTGTCCTTACTCTCTTCAACAACCAAAACTTGCGGCTCCATTGTCCTTACTCTCCTCAACAACCAAAACTTGCGGCTCCAATGTCCTTACTCTCCTCAACAACCAAAACTTGCGGCTCCATTGTTGTTACTCTCCTCAACAACCAAAACTTGCAGCTCCATTGTCCTTACTCTCCTCAACAACCAGAACTTGCGGCTCCATTGTCCTTACTCTCCTCAACAACCAAAACTTGCGGCTCTATTGTCCTTACTCTCCTCAACAACCAAAACTTGCAGCTCCATTGTTCTTACTCTCCTCAACAACCAAAACTTGCGGCTCCATTGTCCTTACTCTCCTCAACAACCAAAACTTGCGGCTCCATTGTTGTTACTCTCCTCAACAACCAAAACTTGCGGCTCCATTATCCTTACTCTCCTCAACAACCAAAACTTGCGGCTCCATTGTCCTTACTCTCCTCAACAACCAAAACTTGCGGCTCCATTGTTGTTACTCTCCTCAACAACCAAAACTTGCGGCTCCATTGTCCTTACTCTCCTCAACAACCAAAACTTGCGGCTCCATTGTCCTTACTCTCCTCAACAACCAAAACTTGCAGCTCCATTGTCCTTAGTCTCCTCAACAACCAAAACTTGAGGCTCCATTGTCCTTACTCTCCTCAACAACCAAAACTTGCGGCTCCATTGTTGTTACTCTCCTCAACAACCAAAACTTGCGGCTCCATTGTCCTTACTCTCCTCAACAACCAAAACTTGCGGCTCCATTGTTGTTACTCTCCTCAACAACCAAAACTTGCAGCTTCATTGTTGTTACTCTCCTCAACAACCAAAACTTGCGGCTCCATTGTCCTTACTCTCCTCAACAACCAAAACTTGCGGCTCCATTGTCCTTACTCTCCTCAACAACCAAAACTTGCGGCTCCATTGTCCTTACTCTCCTCAACAACCAAAACTTGCGGCTCCATTGTCCTTACTCTCCTCAACAACCAAAACTTGCGGCTCCATTGTCCTTACTCTCCTCAACAACCAAAACTTGCGGCTCCATTGTCCTTACTCTCCTCAACAACCAAAACTCGCGGCTCCATTGTCCTTACTCTCCTCAACAACCAAAACTTGCGGCTCCATTGTCCTTAATCTCCTCAACAACCAAAACTTGCAGCTCCATTGTCCTTACTCTCCTCAACAACCAAAACTTGCAGCTCCATTGTCCTTAGTCTCCTCAACAACCAAAACTTGCGGCTCCATTGTCCTTACTCTCCTCAACAACCAAAACTTGCGGCTCCATTGTCCTTACTCTCCTCAACAACCAAAACTTGCGGCTCCATTGTCCTTAGTCTCCTCAACAACCAAAACTTGCAGCTCCATTGTCCTTACTCTCCTCAACAACCAAAACTTGCGGCTTCATTGTCCTTACTCTCCTCAACAACCAAAACTTGCGGCTCCATTGTCCTTACTCTCCTCAACAACCAAAACTTGCAGCTCCATTGTCCTTAGTCTCCTCAACAACCAAAACTTGAGGCTCCATTGTCCTTACTCTCCTCAACAACCAAAACTTGCGGCTCCATTGTTGTTACTCTCCTCAACAACCAAAACTTGCGGCTCCATTGTCCTTACTCTCCTCAACAACCAAAACTTGCGGCTCCATTGTTGTTACTCTCCTCAACAACCAAAACTTGCAGCTTCATTGTTGTTACTCTCGTCAACAACCAAAACTTGCGGCTCCATTGTCCTTACTCTCCTCAACAACCAAAACTTGCGGCTCCATTGTCCTTACTCTCCTCAACAACCAAAACTTGCGGCTCCATTGTCCTTACTCTCCTCAACAACCAAAACTTGCGGCTCCATTGTCCTTACTCTCCTCAACAACCAAAACTTGCAGCTCCATTGTCCTTATTCTCCTCAACAACCAGAACTTGCGGCTCCATTGTCCTTACTCTCTTCAACAACCAAAACTTGCGGCTCCATTGTCCTTACTCTCCTCAACAACCAAAACTTGCGGCTCCATTGTCCTTACTCTCCTCAACAAACCAGAACTTGCAGCTCCATTGTTGTTATAGCCCTCAACAACCAGAACTTGCTGCTCCATTGTTGTTACTCTTCAACAACCAAAACTTGCGGCTCCATTGTCCTTACTCTCCACAACAACCAAAACTTGCGGCTCCATTGTTGTTACTCTCCTCAACAACCAAAACTTGCGGCTCCATTGTTGTTACTCTCCTCAACAACCAAAACTTGCGGCTCCATTGTTGTTACACTCCTCAACAACCAAAACTTGCAGCTCCATTGTCCTTACTCTCCTCAACAACCAAAACTTGCGGCTCCATTGTTGTTACTCTCCTCAACAACCAAAACTTGCGGCTCCATTGTTGTTACTTTCCTCAACAACCAAAACTTGCGGCTCCATTGTCCTTACTCTCCTAAACAACCAAAACTTGCGGCTCCATTGTCCTTACTCTCCTCAACAACCAAAACTTGCGGCTCCATTGTCCTTACTCTCCTCAACAACCAAAACTTGCAGCTCCATTGTCCTTAGTCTCCTCAACAACCAAAACTTGAGGCTCCATTGTCCTTACTCTCCTCAACAACCAAAACTTGCGGCTCCATTGTTGTTACTCTCCTCAACAACCAAAACTTGCGGCTCCATTGTCCTTACTCTCCTCAACAACCAAAACTTGTGGCTCCATTGTCCTTACTCTCCTCAACAACCAAAACTTGCCGCTCCATTGTTGTTACTCTCCTCAACTAGCAGAACTTGCTCCTTCATTGTTGTTACTCTCCTCAACAACCAAAACTTGCGGCTCCATTGTCCTTACTCTCCTCAACAACCAAAACTTGCGGCTCCATTGTTGTTACTCTCCTCAACAACCAAAACTTGCGGCTCCATTGTTGTTACTCTCCTCAACAACCAAAACTTGCGGCTCCATTGTCCTTACTCTCCTCAACAACCAAAACTTGCGGCTCCATTGTTGTTACTCTCCTCAACTAGCAGAACTAGCTCCTTCATTGTTGTTACTCTCCTCAACAACCAAAACTTGCAGCTCCATTGTTGTTATTGTCCTCAACAACCAGAACTTGCTGCTCCATTGTTGTTACTCTTCAACAACCAAAACTTGTGGCTCCATTGTCCTTACTCTCCTCAACAAACCAGAACTTGCAGCTCCATTGTTGTTATTGTCCTCAACAACCAGAACTTGCTGCTCCATTGTTGTTACTCTTCAACAACCAAAACTTGTGGCTCCATTGTCCTTACTCTCCTCAACAACCAAAACTTGCGGCTCCATTGTCCTTACTCTCCTCAACAACCAAAACTTGCGGCTCCATTGTTGTTACTCTCCTCAACTAGCAGAACTTGCTCCTTCAAAGTTGTTACTCTCCTCAACAACCAAAACTTGCGGCTCCATTGTCCTTACTCTCCTCAACAACCAAAACTTGCGGCTCCATTGTTGTTACTCTCCTCAACTAGCAGAACTTGCGGCTCCATTGTCCTTACTCTCCTCAACAACCAAAACTTGCGGCTCCATTGTCCTTAATCTCCTCAACAACCAAAACTTGCGGCTCCATTGTTGTTACTCTCCTCAACAACCAAAACTTGCGGCTCCATTTTCCTTACTCTCCTCAACAACCAAAACTTGCGGCTCCATTGTCCTTACTCTCCTCAACAACCAAAACTTGCGGCTCCATTGTCCTTACTCTCCTCAACAACCAAAACTTGCGGCTCCATTGTCCTTACTCTCCTCAACAAACCAGAACTTGCGGCTCCATTGTCCTTACTCTCCTCAACAACCAAAACTTGCGGCTCCATTGTCCTTACTCTCCTCAACAACCAAAACTTGCGGCTCCATTGTCCTTACTCTCCTCAACAACCAAAACTTGCGGCTCCATTGTTGTTACTCTCCTCAACAAACCAGAACTTGCGGCTCCATTGTCCTTACTCTCCTCAACAACCAAAACTTGCGGCTCCATTGTCCTTACTCTCCTCAACAACCAAAACTTGCGGCTCCATTGTCCTTACTCTCCTCAACAAACCAGAACTTGCGGCTCCATTGTCCTTACTCTCCTCAACAACCAAAACTTGCGGCTCCATTGTCCTTACTCTCCTCAACAAACCAGAACTTGCGGCTCCATTGTCCTTACTCTCCTCAACAACCAAAACTTGCGGCTCCATTGTCCTTACTCTCCTCAACAAACCAGAACTTGCTGCTCCATTGTTGTTACTCTGCTCAACAACCAAAACTTGCGGCTCCATTGTTGTTACTCTCCTCAACAACCAAAACTTGCGGCTCCATTGTCCTTACTCTCCTCAACAACCAAAACTTGCGGCTCCATTGTCCTTACTCTCCTCAACAACCAAAACTTGCGGCTCCATTGTTGTTACTCTCCTCAACAACCAAAACTTGCGGCTCCATTGTCCTTACTCTCCTCAACAACCAAAACTTGCGGCTCCATTGTTGTTACTCTCCTCAACAACCAAAACTTGCGGCTCCATTGTCCTTACTCTCCTCAACAACCAAAACTTGCGGCTCCATTGTCCTTACTCTCCTCAACAACCAAAACTTGCGGCTCCATTTTCCTTACTCTCCTCAACAACCAAAACTTGCGGCTCCATTGTCCTTACTCTCCTCAACAACCAAAACTTGCGGCTCCATTGTTGTTACTCTCCTCAACAACCAAAACTTGCGGCTCCATTGTCCTTACTCTCCTCAACAACCAAAACTTGCGGCTCCATTGTCCTTACTCTCCTCAACAACCAAAACTTGCGGCTCCATTGTCCTTACTCTCCTCAACAACCAAAACTTGCGGCTCCATTGTCCTTACTCTCCTCAACAACCAAAACTTGCGGCTCCATTGTTGTTACTCTCCTCAACAACCAAAACTTGCGGCTCCATTGTCCTTACTCTCCTCAACAACCAAAACTTGCGGCTCCATTGTTGTTACTCTCCTCAACAACCAAAACTTGCGGCTCCATTTTCCTTACTCTCCTCAACAAACCAGAACTTGCATCTCCATTGTTGTTATAGTCCTCAACAACCAGAACTTGCGGCTCCATTGTCCTTACTCTCCTCAACAAACCAGAACTTGCGGCTCCATTGTCCTTACTCTCCTCAACAACCAAAACTTGCGGCTCCATTGTCCTTACTCTCCTCAACAAACCAGAACTTGCTGCTCCATTGTTGTTACTCTCCTCAACAACCAAAACTTGCGGCTCCATTGTTGTTACTCTCCTCAACAACCAAAACTTGCGGCTCCATTGTCCTTACTCTCCTCAACAACCAAAACTTGCGGCTCCATTGTCCTTACTCTCCTCAACAACCAAAACTTGCGGCTCCATTGTTGTTACTCTCCTCAACTAGCAGAACTTGCTCCTTCAAAGTTGTTACTCTCCTCAACAACCAAAACTTGCGGCTCCATTGTCCTTACTCTCCTCAACAACCAAAACTTGCGGCTCCATTGTTGTTACTCTCCTCAACTAGCAGAACTTGCGGCTCCATTGTCCTTACTCTCCTCAACAACCAAAACTTGCGGCTCCATTGTCCTTAATCTCCTCAACAACCAAAACTTGCGGCTCCATTGTTGTTACTCTCCTCAACAACCAAAACTTGCGGCTCCATTTTCCTTACTCTCCTCAACAACCAAAACTTGCGGCTCCATTGTTGTTACTCTCCTCAACAAACCAGAACTTGCGGCTCCATTGTCCTTACTCTCCTCAACAACCAAAACTTGCGGCTCCATTGTCCTTACTCTCCTCAACAAACCAGAACTTGCGGCTCCATTGTCCTTACTCTCCTCAACAACCAAAACTTGCGGCTCCATTGTTATTACTCTCTTCAACAACCAGAACTTGCGGCTCCATTGTTGTTACTCTCCTCAACAACCAAAACTTGCGGCTCCATTGTCCTTACTCTCCTCAACAACCAAAAATTGCGGCTCCATTGTTGTTACTCTCCTCAACAACCAAAACTTGCGGCTCCATTGTCCCTACTCTCCTCAACAACCAAAACTTGCGGCTCCATTGTCCTTACTCTCCTCAACAACCAAAACTTGCGGCTCCATTGTTGTTACTCTCCTCAACTAGCAGAACTTGCTCCTTCATTGTTGTTACTCTCCTCAACAACCAAAACTTGCGGCTCCATTTTCCTTACTCTCCTCAACAAACCAGAACTTGCAGCACCATTGTTGTTATAGTCCTCAACAACCAGAACTTGCGGCTCCATTGTCCTTACTCTCCTCAACAAACCAGAACTTGCGGCTCCATTGTCCTTACTCTCCTCAACAACCAAAACTTGCGGCTCCATTGTCCTTACTCTCCTCAACAAACCAGAACTTGCTGCTCCATTGTTGTTACTCTCCTCAACAACCAAAACTTGCGGCTCCATTGATGTTACTCTCTTCAACAACCAAAACTTGCGGCTCCATTGTCCTTACTCTCCTCAACAACCAAAACTTGCGGCTCCATTGTTGTTACTCTCTTCAACAACCAAAACTTGCGGCTCCATTGTCCTTACTCTCCTCAACAACCAAAACTTGCGGCTCCATTGTTGTTACTCTCCTCAACTAGCAGAACTTGCGGCTCCATTGTTGTTACTCTTCTCAACAACCAAAACTTGCGGCTCCATTGTCCTTACTCTCCTCAACAACCAAAACTTGCGGCTCCATTGTTGTTACTCTCCTCAACTAGCAGAACTTGCGGCTCCATTGTTGTTACTCTCCTCAACTAGCAGAACTTGCGGCTCCATTGTTGTTACTCTTCTCAACAACCAAAACTTGCGGCTCCATTGTCCTTACTCTCCTCAACAACCAAAACTTGCGGCTCCATTGTCCTTACTCTCCTCAACAACCAAAACTTGCGGCTCCATTGTTGTTACTCTCCTCAACTAGCAGAACTTGCGGCTCCATTGTTGTTACTCTTCTCAACAACCAAAACTTGCGGCTCTATTGTCCTTACTCTCCTCAACAACCAAAACTTGCGGCTCCATTGTTGTTACTCTCCTCAACTAGCAGAACTTGCGGCTCCATTGTTGTTACTCTTCTCAACAACCAAAACTTGCGGCTCCATTGTCCTTACTCTCCTCAACAACCAAAACTTGTGGCTCCATTGTCCTTACTCTCCTCAACAACCAAAACTTGCGGCTCCATTGTTGTTACTCTCCTCATCAACCAGAACCTGTGGCTCCATTGTCCTTACTCTCCTCAACAACCAAAACTTGCGGCTCCATTGTCCTTACTCTCCTCAACAACCAAAACTTGTGGCTCCATTGTCCTTACTCTCCTCAACAACCAAAACTTGCGGCTCCATTGTCCTTACTCTCCTCAACAACCAAAACTTGCGGCTCCATTGTCCTTACTCTCCTCAACAACCAGAACTTGCGGCTCCATTGTTGTTACTCTCTTCAACAACCAAAACTTGCGGCTCCATTGTCCTTACTCTCCTCAACAACCAAAACTTGCGGCTCCATTGTTGTTACTCTCCTCAACAACCAGAACTTGCGGCTCCATTGTTGTTACTCTGTTCAACAACCAAAACTTGCGGCTCCATTGTTGTTACTCTCTTCAACAACCAAAACTTGCGGCTCTATTGTCCTTACTCTCCTCAACAAACAAAACTTGCGGCTCCATTGTTGTTACTCTCCTCATCAACCAGAACCTGCGGCTCCATTGTTGTTACTCTCTTCAACAACCAGAACTTGCGGCTCCATTGTTGTTACTCTCCTCAACAACCAAAACTTGCGGCTCCATTGTCGTTACTCTCCTCAACAACCTAAACTTGCGGCTCCATTGTTGTTACTCTCCTCAACAACCAAAACTTGCGGCTCCATTGTCCTTACTCTCCTCAACAACCAAAACTTGCGGCTCCATTGTTGTTACTCTCCTCAACTAGCAGAACTTGCAGCTCCATTGTTGTTATAGTCCTCAACAACCAGAACTTGCTGCTACATTGTTGTTACTCTCCTCAACAACCAAAACTTGCGGCTACATTGTTGTTACTCTCCTCAACAACCAGAACTTGCGGCTCCATTGTTGTTACTCTCTTCAACAACCAAAACTTGCGGCTCCATTGTTGTTACTCTCTTCAACAACCAAAACTTGCGGCTCCATTGTCCTTACTCTCCTCAACAACCAAAACTTGCGGCTCCATTGTTGTTACTCTCTTCAACAACCAAAACTTGCGGCTCCATTGTCCTTACTCTCCTCAACAACCAAAACTTGCGGCTCCATTGTTGTTACTCTCTTCAACAACCAAAACTTGCGGCTCCATTGTCCTTACTCTCCTCAACAACCAGAACTTGCGGCTCCATTGTTGTTACTCTCTTCAACAACCAAAACTTGCGGCTCCATTGTTGTTACTCTCCTCAACAACCAGAACTTGCGGCTCCATTGTTGTTACTCTCTTCAACAACCAAAACTTGCGGCTCCATTGTTGTTACTCTCTTCAACAACCAAAACTTGCGGCTCCATTGTCCTTACTCTCCTCAACAACCAAAACTTGCGGCTCCATTGTTGTTACTCTCCTCAACAACCAAAACTTGCGGCTCCATTGTTGTTACTCTCCTCAGCAACCAAAACTTGCGGCTCCATTGTCCTTACTCTCCTCAACAACCAAAACTTGCGGCTCCATTGTCCTTACTCTCCTCAACAACCAGAACTTGCGGCTCCATTGTTGTTACTCTCTTCAACAACCAAAACTTGCGGCTCCATTGTTGTTACTCTCCTCAAGAACCAGAACTTGCGGCTCCATTGTTGTTACTCTCTTCAACAACCAAAACTTGCGGCTCCATTGTTGTTGCTCTCTTCAACAACCAGAACTTGCGGCTCCATTGTCCTTACTCTCCTCAACAACCAAAACTTGCGGCTCCATTGTCCTTACTCTCCTCAACAACCAAAACTTGCAGCTCCATTGTCCTTACTCTCCTCAACAACCAAAACTTGCGGCTCCATTGTTGTTACTCTCTTCAACAACCAGAACTTGCGGCTCCATTGTTGTTACTCTCCTCAACAACCAAAACTTGCGGCTCCATTGTCCTTACTCTCCTCAACAACCAAAACTTGCGGCTCCATTGTCCTTACTCTCCTCAACAACCAAAACTTGCGGCTCCATTGTCCTTACTCTCCTCAACAACCAAAACTTGCGGCTCCATTGTCCTTAGTCTCCTGAACAACCAAAACTTGCGGCTCCATTGTTGTTACTCTCTTCAACAACCAAAACTTGCGGCTCCATTGTTGTTGCTCTCTTCAACAACCAGAACTTGCGGCTCCATTGTTGTTACTCTCTTCAACAACCAAAACTTGCGGCTCCATTGTTGTTGCTCTCTTCAACAACCAAAACTTGCGGCTCCATTGTTGTTACTCTCTTCAACAACCAAAACTTGCGGCTCCATTGTTGTTACTCTCTTCAACAACCAAAACTTGCGACTCCATTGTCCTTACTCTCATCAACAACCAAAACTTGCGGCTCCATTGTTGTTACTCTCCTCAACAACCAGAACTTGCGGCTCCATTGTTGTTACTCTCTTCAACAACCAGAACTTGCGGCTCCATTGTTGTTACTCTCCTCAACAACCAAAACTTGCGGCTCCATTGTCCTTACTCTCCTCAACAACCAAAACTTGCGGCTCCATTGTTGTTACTCTCCTCAACAACCAAAACTTGCGGCTCCATTGTCCTTACTCTCCTCAACAACCAAAACTTGCGGCTCCATTGTCCTTACTCTCCTCAACAACCAAAACTTGCAGCTCCATTGTTGTTACTCTCCTCAACAACCAAATCTTGCGGCTCCATTGTCCTTACTCTCCTCAACAACCAAAACTTGCGGCTCCATTGTCCTTACTCTCCTCAACAACCAAAACTTGCGGCTCCATTGTTGTTACTCTCCTCAACAACCAAAACTTGCGGCTCCATTGTCCTTACTCTCCTCAACAACCAAAACTTGCGGCTCCATTGTTGTTACTCTCCTCAACAACCAAAACTTGCGGCTCCATTGTTGTTACTCTCCTCAACAACCAAAACTTGCGGCTCCATTGTCCTTACTCTCCTCAACAACCAAAACTTGCGGCTCCATTGTCCTTACTCTCCTCAACAACCAAAACTTGCGGCTCCATTGTCCTTACTCTCCTCAACAACCAAAACTTGCGGCTCCATTGTCCTTACTCTCCTCAACAACCAAAACTTGAGGCTCCATTGTCCTTACTCTCCTCAACAACCAAAACTTGAGGCTCCATTGTCCTTACTCTCCTCAACAAACCAGAACTTGCGGCTCCATTGTTGTTACTCTCCTCAACAACCAAAACTTGCGGCTCCATTGTCCTTACTCTCCTCAACAACCAAAACTTGCGGCTCCATTGTCCTTACTCTCCTCAACAACCAAAACTTGCGGCTCCATTGTCCTTACTCTCCTCAACAACCAAAACTTGCGGCTCCATTGTCCTTACTCTCCTCAACAACCAAAACTTGAGGCTCCATTGTCCTTACTCTCCTCAACAACCAAAACTTGAGGCTCCATTGTCCTTACTCTCCTCAACAAACCAGAACTTGCGGCTCCATTGTTGTTACTCTCCTCAACAACCAAAACTTGCGGCTCCATTGTCCTTACTCTCCTCAACAACCAAAACTTGCGGCTCCATTGTCCTTACTCTCCTCAACAACCAAAACTTGCGGCTCCATTGTCCTTACTCTCCTCAACAACCAAAACTTGCTGCTCCATTGTCCTTACTCTCCTCAACAACCAAAACTTGCGGCTCCATTGTCCTTACTCTCCTCAACAACCAAAACTTGCGGCTCCATTGTCCTTACTCTCCTCAACAACCAAAACTTGCGGCTCCATTGTCCTTACTCTCCTCAACAACCAAAACTTACAGCTCCATTGTCCTTACTCTCCTCAACAACCAAAACTTGAGGCTCCATTGTCCTTACTCTCCTCAACAACCAAAACTTGCGGCTCCGTTGTTGTTACTCTCCTCAACTAGCAGAACTTGCAGCTCCATTGTTGTTATAGTCCTCAACAAGCAGAACTTGCTGCTCCATTGTTGTTACTCCTCAACAACCAAAACTTGCGGCTCCATTGTTGTTACTCTCCTCAACAACCAAAACTTGCGGCTCCATTGTCCTTACTCTCCTCAACAACCAAAACTTGCGGCTCCATTGTTGTTACTCTCCTCAACAACCAAAACTTGCGGCTCCATTTTTGTTATAGTCCTCAACAACCAGAACTTGCTGCTCCATTGTTGTTACTCTTCAACAACCAAAACTTGCGGCTCCATTGTCCTTACTCTACTCAACAAACCAGAACTTGCAGCTCCATTGTTGTTATAGTCCTCAACAACCAGAACTTGCTGCTCCATTGTTGTTACTCTTCAACAACTAAAACTTGCGGCTCCATTGTCCTTACTCTCCTCAACAACCAAAACTTGCGGCTCCATTGTCCTTACTCTCCTCAACAACCATAACTTGCGGCTCCATTGTTGTTACTCTCCTCAACAACCAAAACTTGCGGCTCCATTGTTGTTACTCTCCTCAACAACCAAAACTTGCGGCTCCATTGTCCTTACTCTCCTCAACAACCAAAAATTGCGGCTCCATTGTTGTTACTCTCCTCAACAACCAAAAATTGCGGCTCCATTGTTGTTACTCTCCTCAACAACCAAAACTTGCGGCTCCATTGTTGTTACTCTCCTCAACAACCAAAACTTGCGGCTCCATTGTCCTTACTCTCCTCAACAACCAAAAATTGCGGCTCCATTGTCCTTACTCTCTTCAACAACCAAAACTTGCGGCTCCATTGTCCTTACTCTCCTCAACAACCAAAAATTGCGGCTCCATTGTTGTTACTCTCCTCAACAACCAAAAATTGCGGCTCCATTGTTGTTACTCTCCTCAACAACCAAAACTTGCGGCTCCATTGTTGTTACTCTCCTCAACAACCAAAACTTGCGGCTCCATTGTCCTTACTCTCCTCAACAACCCAGAATTGCGGCTCCATTGTTGTTACTCTCCTCAACAACCAAAAATTGCGGCTCCATTGTTGTTACTCTCCTCAACAACCAAAACTTGCAGCTCCATTGTTGTTACTCTCCTCAACAACCAAAACTTGCGGCTCCATTGTCCTTACTCTCCTCAACAACCAAAACTTGCGGCTCCATTGTTGTTACTCTCCTCAACAACTAAAACTTGCGGCTCCATTGTCCTTACTCTCCTCAACAACCAAAACTTGCGGCTCCATTGTTGTTACTCTCCTCAACAACCAAAACTTGCGGCTCCATTGTTGTTACTCTCCTCAACAACCAAAACTTGCGGCTCCATTGTTCTTACTCTCCTCAACAACCAAAACTTGCGGCTCCATTGTTGTTACTCTCCTCAACAACTAAAACTTGCGGCTCCATTGTCCTTACTCTCCTCAACAACCAGAACTTGCGGCTCCATTGTTGTTTCTCTCCTCAACAACCAAAACTTGCGGCTCCATTGTCCTTACTCTCCTCAACAACCAAAACTTGCGGCTCCATTGTCCTTACTCTCCTCAACAACCAAAACTTGCGGCTCCATTGTTGTTACTCTCCTCAACAACCAAAACTTGCGGCTCCATTGTTGTTACTCTCCTCAACAACCAAAACTTGCGGCTCCATTGTCCTTACTCTCCTCAACAACAAAAAATTGCGGCTCCATTGTTGTTACTCTCAACAACCAAAACTTTCGGCTCCATTGTCCTTACTCTCCTCAACAACCAGAACTTGCAGCTCCATTGTTGTTATAGTCCTCAACAACCAGAACTTGCTGCTCCATTGTTGTTACTCTTCAACAACCAAAACTTGTGGCTCCATTGTCCTTACTCTCCTCAACAACCAAAACTTGCGGCTCCATTGTTGTTACTCTCCTCAACTAGCAGAACTTGCTCCTTCATTGTTGTTACTCTTCAAAAACCAAAACTTGCGGCTCCATTGTCCTTACTCTCCTCAACAACCAAAAATTGCGGCTCCATTGTTGTTACTCTCAACAACCAAAACTTTCGGCTCCATTGTCCTTACTCTCCTCAACAACCAGAACTTGCAGCTCCATTGTTGTTATAGTTCTCAACAACCAGAACTTGCTGCTCCATTGTTGTTACTCTTCAACAACCAAAACTTGTGGCTCCATTGTCCTTACTCTCCTCAACAACCAAAACTTGTGGCTCCATTGTCCTTACTCTCCTCAACAACCAAAACTTGCGGCTCCATTGTCCTTACTCTCCTCAACAACCAAAACTTGCGGCTCCATTGTTGTTACTCTCCTCAACAACCAAAACTTGCGGCTCCATTGTTGTTACTCTCCTCAACAACCAGAACTTGCGGCTCCATTGTTGTTACTCTCCTCAACAACCAAAACTTGCGGCTCCATTGTTGTTACTCTCCTCAACAACCAAAACTTGCGGCTCCATTGTTGTTACTCTCCTCAACAACCAAAACTTGCGGCTCCATTGTCCTTACTCTCCTCAACAACCAAAACTTTCGGCTCCATTGTCCTTACTCTCCTCAACAACCAGAACTTGCAGCTCCATTGTTGTTATAGTCCTCAACAACCAGAACTTGCTGCTCCATTGTTGTTACTCTTCAACAACCAAAACTTGTGGCTCCATTGTCCTTACTCTCCTCAACAACCAAAACTTGCGGCTCCATTGTTGTTACTCTCCTCAACAAGCAGAACTTGCTGCTCCATTGTTGTTACTCCTCAACAACCAAAACTTGCGGCTCCATTGTTGTTACTCTCCTCAACAACCAAAACTTGCGGCTCCATTGTCCTTACTCTCCTCAACAACCAAAACTTGCGGCTCCATTGTTGTTACTCTCCTCAACAACCAAAACTTGCGGCTCCATTTTTGTTATAGTCCTCAACAACCAGAACTTGCTGCTCCATTGTTGTTACTCTTCAACAACCAAAACTTGCGGCTCCATTGTCCTTACTCTACTCAACAAACCAGAACTTGCAGCTCCATTGTTGTTATAGTCCTCAACAACCAGAACTTGCTGCTCCATTGTTGTTACTCTTCAACAACTAAAACTTGCGGCTCCATTGTCCTTACTCTCCTCAACAACCAAAACTTGCGGCTCCATTGTCCTTACTCTCCTCAACAACCATAACTTGCGGCTCCATTGTTGTTACTCTCCTCAACAACCAAAACTTGCGGCTCCATTGTTGTTACTCTCCTCAACAACCAAAACTTGCGGCTCCATTGTCCTTACTCTCCTCAACAACCAAAAATTGCGGCTCCATTGTTGTTACTCTCCTCAACAACCAAAAATTGCGGCTCCATTGTTGTTACTCTCCTCAACAACCAAAACTTGCGGCTCCATTGTTGTTACTCTCCTCAACAACCAAAACTTGCGGCTCCATTGTCCTTACTCTCCTCAACAACCAAAAATTGCGGCTCCATTGTCCTTACTCTCTTCAACAACCAAAACTTGCGGCTCCATTGTCCTTACTCTCCTCAACAACCAAAAATTGCGGCTCCATTGTTGTTACTCTCCTCAACAACCAAAAATTGCGGCTCCATTGTTGTTACTCTCCTCAACAACCAAAACTTGCGGCTCCATTGTTGTTACTCTCCTCAACAACCAAAACTTGCGGCTCCATTGTCCTTACTCTCCTCAACAACCCAGAATTGCGGCTCCATTGTTGTTACTCTCCTCAACAACCAAAAATTGCGGCTCCATTGTTGTTACTCTCCTCAACAACCAAAACTTGCAGCTCCATTGTTGTTACTCTCCTCAACAACCAAAACTTGCGGCTCCATTGTCCTTACTCTCCTCAACAACCAAAACTTGCGGCTCCATTGTTGTTACTCTCCTCAACAACTAAAACTTGCGGCTCCATTGTCCTTACTCTCCTCAACAACCAAAACTTGCGGCTCCATTGTTGTTACTCTCCTCAACAACCAAAACTTGCGGCTCCATTGTTGTTACTCTCCTCAACAACCAAAACTTGCGGCTCCATTGTTCTTACTCTCCTCAACAACCAAAACTTGCGGCTCCATTGTTGTTACTCTCCTCAACAACTAAAACTTGCGGCTCCATTGTCCTTACTCTCCTCAACAACCAGAACTTGCGGCTCCATTGTTGTTTCTCTCCTCAACAACCAAAACTTGCGGCTCCATTGTCCTTACTCTCCTCAACAACCAAAACTTGCGGCTCCATTGTCCTTACTCTCCTCAACAACCAAAACTTGCGGCTCCATTGTTGTTACTCTCCTCAACAACCAAAACTTGCGGCTCCATTGTTGTTACTCTCCTCAACAACCAAAACTTGCGGCTCCATTGTCCTTACTCTCCTCAACAACAAAAAATTGCGGCTCCATTGTTGTTACTCTCAACAACCAAAACTTTCGGCTCCATTGTCCTTACTCTCCTCAACAACCAGAACTTGCAGCTCCATTGTTGTTATAGTCCTCAACAACCAGAACTTGCTGCTCCATTGTTGTTACTCTTCAACAACCAAAACTTGTGGCTCCATTGTCCTTACTCTCCTCAACAACCAAAACTTGCGGCTCCATTGTTGTTACTCTCCTCAACTAGCAGAACTTGCTCCTTCATTGTTGTTACTCTTCAAAAACCAAAACTTGCGGCTCCATTGTCCTTACTCTCCTCAACAACCAAAAATTGCGGCTCCATTGTTGTTACTCTCAACAACCAAAACTTTCGGCTCCATTGTCCTTACTCTCCTCAACAACCAGAACTTGCAGCTCCATTGTTGTTATAGTTCTCAACAACCAGAACTTGCTGCTCCATTGTTGTTACTCTTCAACAACCAAAACTTGTGGCTCCATTGTCCTTACTCTCCTCAACAACCAAAACTTGTGGCTCCATTGTCCTTACTCTCCTCAACAACCAAAACTTGCGGCTCCATTGTCCTTACTCTCCTCAACAACCAAAACTTGCGGCTCCATTGTTGTTACTCTCCTCAACAACCAAAACTTGCGGCTCCATTGTTGTTACTCTCCTCAACAACCAGAACTTGCGGCTCCATTGTTGTTACTCTCCTCAACAACCAAAACTTGCGGCTCCATTGTTGTTACTCTCCTCAACAACCAAAACTTGCGGCTCCATTGTTGTTACTCTCCTCAACAACCAAAACTTGCGGCTCCATTGTCCTTACTCTCCTCAACAACCAAAACTTTCGGCTCCATTGTCCTTACTCTCCTCAACAACCAGAACTTGCAGCTCCATTGTTGTTATAGTCCTCAACAACCAGAACTTGCTGCTCCATTGTTGTTACTCTTCAACAACCAAAACTTGTGGCTCCATTGTCCTTACTCTCCTCAACAACCAAAACTTGCGGCTCCATTGTTGTTACTCTCCTCAACTAGCAGAACTTGCTCCTTCATTGTTGTTACTCTTCAACAACCAAAACTTGCGGCTCCATTGTCCTTACTCTCCTCAACAACCAAAAATTGCGGCTCCATTGTTGTTACTCTCAACAACCAAAACTTTCGACTCCATTGTCCTTACTCTCCTCAACAACCAGAACTTGCAGCTCCATTGTTGTTATAGTCCTCAACAACCAGAACTTGCTGCTCCATTGTTGTTACTCTTCAACAACCAAAACTTGTGGCTCCATTGTCCTTACTCTCCTCAACAACCAAAACTTGTGGCTCCATTGTCCTTACTCTCCTCAACAACCAAAACTTGCGGCTCCATTGTCCTTACTCTCCTCAACAACCAAAACTTGCGGCTCCATTGTTGTTACTCTCCTCAACAACCAAAACTTGCGGCTCCATTGTTGTTACTCTCCTCAACAACCAGAACTTGCGGCTCCATTGTTGTTACTCTCCTCAACAACCAAAACTTGCGGCTCCATTGTTGTTACTCTCCTCAACAACCAAAACTTGCGGCTCCATTGTTGTTACTCTCCTCAACAACCAAAACTTGCGGCTCCATTGTTGTTACTCTCCTCAACAACCAGAACTTGCGGCTCCATTGTCCTTACTCTCCTCAACAACCAAAACTTGCGGCTCCATTGTTGTTACTCTCCTCAACAACCAAAACTTGCGGCTCCATTGTCCTTACTCTCCTCAACAACCAAAACTTGCGGCTCCATTGTCCTTACTCTCCTCAACAACCAAAACTTGGGGCTCCATTGTTGTTACTCTCCTCAACTAGCAGAACTTGCTCCTTCATTGTTGTTACTCTCCTCAACAACCAAAACTTGCGGCTCCATTGTCCTTACTCTCCTCAACAACCAAAACTTGCAGCTCCATTGTTGTTATAGTCCTCAACAACCAGAACTTGCTGCTCCATTGTTGTTACTCTTCAACAAACAAAACTTGCGGCTCCATTGTCCTTACTCTCCTCAACAACCAAAACTTGCGGCTCCATTGTTGTTACTCTCCTCAACTAGCAGAACTTGCTCCTTCATTGTTGTTACTCTCCTCAACAACCAAAACTTGTGGCTCCATTCTTATTTCAGACCTCAAGAAACAAAACTTGCTGTTCCATTGTTGTTACTGTCCTCAACAATCAGAACTTGCTGCTCCATTGTTGTTACCGTCCTCAACAAACAAAAGTTGTTGCCCCGTTGTTGTATCTGTCCTCAACAATCAGGACTTGCGGCTATATTGTTGTTACTGGTCTCAACAATCAGAATCCATTGTAGTTACAGTCCACAACAATCAGAACTTGCTGCCCCCTCGTTGTTACTGTCTTCTACAATCAAATTTAGCTGTCCCATTGTTGTTACCGTCGTCAGCAATCAGACCTTGCTGCTCCATTATTGATTTTGTCCTCAAAAATTAAAACTTAAGTCTCTATTGTTGCTTCTGCCCTGAGTAGTCTGAACCTGCTGACCGTATGTTGTTACTGTCGAAACTTGCAGCCTCATTGGTATTATCCTCCAATCAAACTGGCTGCTCTTGTTGCTGTCCTCAACAATCAAAATTTTCTGTTGAAATTTACAGTTTTGTCAAAAAATTCTTGTTGTTCTATTGCTATTCTGCTTTTAATAATACAATGGTCTGTTGAAATTTGCAGTTTTGTCAAAAAATAGTTGAGGACCTATTCTTGTTTCTGTGTTCAACAATCAGAACCTTCTGCTGGACTTTTCACATAAAAAACACTCAAAACCACACAGTCGCGAGTTTACAAACCGGTAACAACGAATATTTCGGACATATTAATTTGGGAAATAGTGTAGTTCACGTAATTTGTGTTTTAACATCTGTATTTTTAATGTGTTAAGTTTTTGTGTATATGTTATAATTATACTGTCATGCAGAATGAAAACGACTTCAGTGTGTACTCGCAGAAAATCTATAAGATATATTTCTTTGTAATGAAAATGTATTAAATTTACTATGTTTTATTCAAAACAGAGTCCATTAGCGAGAAAATCAAAATATTTTCTTCTTAAAGTACAGTTTGGTATGGGATTTTATAAATTTTTGTTTCCAATCCTTGTAATATATTAATTTTCATTTCATCTCTCTAGCTGGATGACTTACAGCTCCGGAACTTACAAGCGAGTGAGTGCCTTTATGTTTCTTTTGCAATAATGACTATATTAGTAGGAAGTTAAGTTTCTGCCTTGCATGAGGCCAAATCAGAGACTACCAATAGATATCGTTTTATACCAGAGGAAGCGCCGAACACATTCTGACCAATAGTCTTTCTTCAAGAATGCAGAATTGTATTTGGAACTGGGTGGAAATGCCTTCCATCACGCAACTACCCATTCAACTAATTTTAGTCGAAGGTCTGTCCGATGCTCACCGAAAAAGCGTCAATGAACGCTACACGTGCTTCTTTTCACGCGATTTATCATTTCTTTGAGACCCTCATTCCATTTAAATACCTCATTAGAGGAAAGGAACTTGTAAGTTAAAACTTTGTTAGTAAACCCTGACATTGATGAAAGACTCGGGTTCATTAACTTCGAAATATAAGTTTTAGAACTACAAACAGTTCTTAGAAACGCATATTACTCTATTTACCTCATGATAAACATTATCTTACTGTAGTTACAAGGGAATACGATAGACTTTAAGTGATAGTCAAATGTTTTGGTCGTTATGTTATGTAACTTGACTTTCTCTACTCTTGTACAAACACTTATTGCTCTATCTGCTTCAAGATAAACATTATCTTATTGTAGTTACAAGAGAATACAGTAGACTTTAAGTGATAGTCAAATGTTTTAAAGAGTTGGTTGTTGTGGTGATGACATTTAAATTACATTCTCTTTGTATGTCCAAGGGATAAAAAGATGAGTAACGATTTCTCACTTGAGAAAAGCGTAAATACTGAAAACGAAGATAGACTTTAACGAGAACTGCATTCTGTGGTAAGAATTTGTGTATCTTCGCACAGTATACGACAGCAGGAATGTGCTCCCAACTCATTAGGCGTGAGATTAGTGGAGCACGGCACGCCTGGAATTTATCTTGGGAGCGATCTGAAGATGTAAATGGGACATTTATTAACAACAATGAAGTAGACGTGCTTTTGTTGTGCTTTCTCAGGACGCCTGCTGTGCGAGAACTCCATTGTGTCCCAAGTAACAATGTCTTGCACATGGCTGGGCTCTCGGAATGGCTTCAGTATTGCTTTATCTTATTCATCCCCCGCTGTAACTCCGTGGGTGTCGTTAAGTAACGAAACAACAATGAACTGCACGAAGATGTGATAATAAGACAGTTTCTACGAATGTGTGTTTGTATTAACATGAGGTAGATAGAAGATTAGGCATTTGTGAGGTGAGAAAGTCATGTGATTGCAACACATGGGGGACTTTGAGCAAAAGATTGGTCATGTCGAAGACATGGGTGTCCATTAACCTGGTTGTTTCTACTACCCACATCTGTCTGCTCTATTTAAAGCGATTCGCGTGACGTGGAAGCCAATTTTCATTTTCCATATGCAGTAATTGCTTCTTTTGTGAAGCAGTTGCTGATATTTTGGGAACGTGCAAATTGCCTGTACAAAATGCATAAAATTTATATATCAAGTCTGCTCTGAATGGCCTGTAAAAAGTACTGTTCTCATTCCGAATGAATCTTCTATGACAAAGCATAACCTTAAAACTAGCACACTTGTACATTAATATTTTCTCTGACGGGTTCAAGGTGGCCATGACTTCAGTATTAATGAAGTTATCTGATATTGCCTCTCTGTAAATAGTTGAATTTCAACACTTCCAAGGATTAATCCGATGCTTTAAATAATTGCAGTCTCATGTTTTTTATCATTTTAAATCTTTCTTTTTCATATAGGTACCCAGTGAAAGTACGACTGATGTCAAAGTTTCCTTTCTACGCATAGACACGGATATATGTATCACAATTCTCTTTAGATAGCCGTGATATAAATACTAATGTAATCACGAGAATGAATATCTGATATAGACGGTGACATGGAAACTGTAAGTATTGATCTAACCTTAAATGGTAATGGATAAAATTCAGCTTTAAGCATTTATACCAGTGTTGTCAACAGAAATAATGAACATATGAAGGTGCGTAAAACAGAAGACGGTGAAACAGCAAACAAAGCTTCGAACTAAACAAGCTATAATTACCTAAACTGAATAAAGATTCTATAAATAAGAAAACTGAAGTTCTTATTAGAGATACTGCCTGCTCTAATGCCTGTACACAGAATAATGTTTCATGCAACGATAACAACGCAGCATCAGTTAATTCCTACAAAAGATGTCAAACATTAGGAAACATCGATGACATTTCTGATGTTCCAGAAAGGAGCCTAAACCTAAAGTACCATAACTTTGTTTAAAAAATGTGAATTGTCTACTTATACAAAGCATATCAATCACACAAAATCTAAATTTCAAAGAGAACTAGAAGGTTTTACCATAAACTTTGGACAAATTCAGAAATTTGACTACATATTTTGAAACTGCACGTCAACGACATTATACATACACAGGTGGTCTAAAATCTTCCCGACCTGATAAAGATACAAGACATAGTCAACATAGTCTTCTTGTAACTATACACACGTCTCCCAGCGATGTTCCCATCTCTGTAACCTGTCCGAATAGTACTCGGCGTTTTTCAACATAGTCTCCTTGTAACTCTACACACTTCTCCCAGCGATGCTCATATCTCTTTAACCCGTCCAGATAGTACTCGGCGTTTTTCAACAGTCTCCTTGTAACTCTACACACTTCTCCTAGCGATGTTCCCATCTCTGTAATCCGTCCAAATAGTACTCGACGTTTTTCAACATAGTCTCCTTGTAACTCCACACACTTCTCCCAGCGATGCTCCCATCTCTGTAACCCGTCCAAATAGTACTCGACGTTTTCCAACATAGTCTCCTTGTAACTCTACACACTTCTCCCAGCGATGCTCATATCTCTTTAACCCGTCCAAATAGTACTCGGCGTTTTTCAACATAGTCTTCTTGTAACTCTACACACTTCTCCCAGCGATGCTCTCATCTCTGTAACCCGTCCAAATAGTACTCGACGTTTTTCAACATAGTCTCCTTGTAACTCTACACACTTCTCCCAGCGATGTTCCCATCTCTGTAACCCGTCCAAATAGTACTCGGCGTTTTTCAACATAGTCTCCGTGTAACTCTACACACTTCTCCCAGCGATGCTCTCGTCTCTATAACCCGTAAAATAGTACTCGGCGTTTTTCAACATAGTCTCCTTGTAACTCTACACACTTCTCCCAGCGATGCTCTCATCTCTGTAACACGTCCAAATAGTACTCGGCGTTTTTCAACATAGTCTCCTTGTAACTCTACACACTTCTCCCAGTGATGTTCCCATCTCTGTAACCCGTACAAATAGTACTCGGCGTTTTTCAACATAGTCTCCATGTAAGTCTACACACTTCTCCCAGCGATGTTGCCATCTCTGTAACCCGTCCAAATAGTACTCGGCGTTTTTCAACATACTCTCCTTGTAACTCTACACACTTCTGCCAGTGATGCTCCCATCTCTGTAACCCGTCCAAATAGTACTCGGCGTTTTTCAACATACTCTCCTTGTAACTCTACACACTTCTCCCAGCGATTCTCCCATCTCTGTAACCCGTACAAATAGTACTCGGCGTTTTTCAACATACTCTCCTTGTAACTCTACACACTTCTCCCAGCGATGCTCTCATCTCTGTAACACGTCCAAATAGTACTCGGCGTTTTTCAACATAGTCTCCTTGTAACTCTACACACTTCTCCCAGTGATGTTCCCATCTCTGTAACCCGTCCAAATAGTACTCGGCGTTTTTCAACATAGTCTCTATGTAAGTCTACACACTTCTCCCAGCGATGTTCCCATCTCTGTAACCCGTCCAAATAGTACTCGGCGTTTTTCAACATACTCTCCTTGTAACTCTACACACTTCTGCCAGTGATGCTCCCATCTCTGTAACCCGTCCAAATAGTACTCGGCGTTTTTCAACATAGTCTCCTTGTAACTCTACACACTTCTCCCAGCGATTCTCCCATCTCTGTAACCCGTACAAATAGTACTCGGCGTTTTTCAACATACTCTCCTTGTAACTCTACACACTTCTGCCAGTGATGCTCCCATCTCTGTAACCCGTCCAAATAGTACTCGGCGTTTTTCAACATAGTCTCCTTGTAACTGTATACACTTCTCTCAGTGCTCTCATCTCTGAAACCCGTCCAAATAGTACTCGACGTTTTTCAACATAGTCTCCTTTTAACTCTACACACTTCTCTCGGCGATGCTCCCATCTCTGTAACCCGTCCAAACAGTACTCGGCGTTTTTCAACATAGTCTCCTTGTAACTCTACACACTTCTCCCAGCGATGCTCTCATCTCTGTAACCCGTCCAAATAGTACTCGGCGTTTTTCAACATAGTCTCCTTGTAACTCTACACACTTCTCCCAGCGATGCTCTCATCTCTGTAACCCGTCCAAATAGTACTCGGCGTTTTTCAACATAGTCTCCTTGTAATTCTACACACTTCTTCCAGCGATGATCTCATCTCTGTAACCCGTCCAAATAGTACTCGGCGTTTTTCAACATGGTCTCCTTGTAACTCTACACAGTTCTATCGGCGATGCTCTCATCTCTATAACCCGTCCAAATAGTGCTCGGCGTTTTTCTCTGCAAAATAATTGTTGACGAAGGTGATTGCCACTTAATTTGACGAAAATCTCTGTCCTCCGAGCTCAATTTTCAGACGAGGGAACAAAAAGAAGTCGCTTGGGGCTAGATGTAGTGAGTCAAGCAGTTCAAACCGTAATTCGTGGATTTTCACCATTGCAACCGCTGAGGTATGAGACGGTGGGTTGTCTTGGTGAAGCAGGATTTTCTTTTTCTGCAAATGTGGTCGTTTCCCCACAAGTTCTGCTTTCAGCTTGTCAAGTAATGATGCGTAGTATGCTTCTGTAATGGTTTTTCCTTTTTGAAGATAATCGATTTAAATAACTCCATGACTAGACTAAAGAAACAGTTGCCATCACTTTCCCAGCTGAAGAAAACAGTTTTTGCTTTTTTTCGGAACCGGTTCCCCCTTTGCAGTCAACTGTTTGGACTGTATTTTTGTTTCGGGCGTATAATGGTGTATCCAAATTTCATCTACAGTAATAATCGGCGCCAAAACTCGGATTTATTGCGCCTAAACTGCGCCAACAGAGCGTTGGAAATGTTCATTCGAACACGCTCTTTGTCTAACGTGAGCAAGCGCGGCACCCAACGCGCGGACTGCTTTCTAATGTCTAAATGTTGATTTAATATGTGACAAACACGTTCTTTTGACAGTTTGATAGACTCTGATATCTCTGTCACTTTAATTCGGCGGTCGTCTATCACCATTTGGTGAACTCTGGCGATGTTTTCGTCATAGTTGCAGTTTTTGGACGTCCCGAACTTTCATCGTCTTCCTAGTTATTACAGGGACGTTTAAATTCAGCTGCGCAAGATTTCACTGTGGCAAATGATAGAGCAGAGTCCCCATACGCAGAATCCAACTCATCTTTGATTTCCGTTGGCGTATTGCATTTCAAAAACCACTTTTTTTTTTTTTGTAATTCACTCCTCCAACGTTAAGTCGTATCGGACGGTGAATGAAATTGGTGAAATGATGCTCAAATGAGTTCGGGGTCCATGGAGCTTAAAGCTACGCGAAATTCGTCTTTAAGGATAAGGGAAAACCCTTGGAAAAAGCCTTATCCAGGTAATTCACCGTGACCGAGATTCGAATTCGGGACGTCTTGAACGTGAGGCAGACACACTACCATCTACGCTACCGAGGTGGGTGTCAAAAACAAATTTTTAATAACGGCTCGATACTCTATTTTGTCCACTTTCATAAAAATACTCACATCAACTCACTCAAACGACTGTTACATAACAACTGAGCGTCCAAAATGGCTGAAACTTTGGTGAGTAACTGTCAACAGATGAACAACGTAATTCTCTAGCTTTTATTTACAAGTGCTGTCATCTTCATGTTTAGATCGGAAACATTTTAGACCACCGTCGTACAGGAATCGTGAAGACAAAAAGTTTTCCGTAATCATAAAACTTCCCTACTAATGTTAATGCATTTCATGAATTGCTCTGTGCAGAAAGCAGCAGGAAAAATAAACAACCATTACATCTCTGGGCAGTAAAACTTGAAAATAATGATTAAGGTAAATAAATATACAATACCATCAACGTGGAAATTTGTTTTATATTGTTGAAGGCATATCAGTTTCATTGTTGGTGATGCGGAGTTGTTTGAGTTCGTCTTCTATGGTGCTCCGTCCATATCAGTTCTCTTACGAGACTCTCCTGTACATACATTTACTGGTTTTAGTTACAGAAACATGAAGTGATGCAATGAAATAGAAGAGAAGCGCGGTACATTACTCTCTATTGTTTGAACAAACCTGAATTGTTACGGTCCCTGTCCAAGGCTGTCATGACAACTACCAGGGGATTATTTGCCGGATGAGAGATGTCATCACTTCACTGTACTAGCAATTCAATTTTTCGGTGCTGAACAAACAAAATGGTGATAATTTGATGCGATGAAAATGTGAACGGTCCTAGCATAATACATGAACATTTCCTATTAAACGGAACACAGACTCTCGAATCTATAGCCTTCGGTAAAATTACACCTTTAACTCACTATAGAGGAGATTTTGTTTGATATCTAGGTTCAACCGTAACACGTATTTTGAAATCCCCGATTAAAGAAGTTATGTATTTACACTCGTTCCCTTCACAGCCTTAAAAAGTATATTTAGAAAGAAAGCTCAGGTAAAATGTGACATTTAAGTCCAGCAACTTCCAACAATACAACCCGAATATGTTCAAGAAAATCACCCTACCCCAGACACCACCTTACTTAGAACAATTAACCCAATTTTTTTTCAAAACAAAAAGCCTCCCCAATTATTAACATGCCACTTTTTTAAGACACTTTCTTGGCGAAAAAGTGTATATCTTGAGCTTTCTGGTAATACCCTCTTTATTATGGATGTCTTTTGAAATATTGTTAAACAATAAGAAATAGAAAAAAATAATACTACATAAAAATTTATATCTCTTAACATACCAATTGCGTAAAATACATTTTTGGTGCAAAGTGACCTATGTACCCAATATTCCTTGTTACTTGTCTAGATATTTCATACTTCTAATTATCTTCAGGGCAAACTCACTATTTATTTTTCTATATCTTTGATATGCATAGATATTGGCATTTCAAAGTCCTCCTATAACGACCAGCTGCTTAAAACACTTGACTATCATTTGAATTCTACTGTATTCCCTTGTAACTACAATAATATAATGTTTATCTTGAAGAAGAGAGCAATAAGTGTTTGTACAAGAGTAGAGAAAGTCATGTATACATCACATAACGACCCAAACATTTGACTATCACTTAAAGTCTACTGTATTCCGTTGTAACTACAATAAGATAATGTTTATCATGAAGTAGATAGAGCAATAAATGTTTGTACAGGAGTAGAGAAAGTCATGTATACATCACATAACGACCAAAACATTTGACTATCACTTAACGTTTACTGTATTCCCTTCTAACTACAATAAGATAATGTTTATCTTGAATAAGATAGAGCAGTAAGTGTTTGTACAAGAGTAGAGAAAGTCATGTGTACATCACATAACGACCAAAACATTTGACTATCACTTAAAGTCTGCATATTCCCTTGTAACTACAATAAGATAATGTTTATCTTGAAGTAGATAGATCAGTAAGTGTTTGTACAAGAGTAGAGAAAGTCATGCATACATCACATAACGGCCAAAACATTTGACTATCACTGTATTCCCTTGTAACTACAATAAGATAATGTTTATCTTGAAGTAGATAGAGCAATAAGTGTTTGTACAAGTGTTTGTACCATATACGTTTAACAGAGGCGCAATAATGATTTAAGAAGAGTCAGGTATGCAGAGAAACCATGCGACTGTAATAAATCGGATTTTTCTTCACATCTTGTCTGTTGAAGTAAGGTTGGTTCATTAAGGTGGTTTGTTCCAAAGGAGGGGTACAGTATCGTCACAAGGATCACGTATGCCGCTTTGCTATTTTGACGCTTGCTTGTTTGAATCTCTAGAAAACTAGATTTTAATGAAGGCTGCTCCAATTAAAAAATTATTTTTGGCTGAAGCTTGGTCTACAGATGAGAAGTATGTATGTGTCAGTTATACAGTTGGTTACACTTCTTACACTTCCTAATTGAATAGCCGCTACTCAGTTGTTTCAAAGTTGAGCTTTACATGTGATGCTTGCGACAAGTCAGAAGTTTGGAAATTTCAGAGCGGGAGGGCAAAACTGGGAGGTCCTGGTTCAATTCCCGTGGCCGACCTACTTGACACATGAGGTTTTTGAGGGGTTTTCGGGTCGCCAGGCGAATTCTGGGTGTGTTAATTACATCCCCTAGATATTCTCTCCCTCCTTCATCATTTTACATCATTTGTTATCTGGTGGTCTCTTTCAGGGTAGAAGTGTCGGCGGGGTACTCGGCGTTGCATGGCAGGTGATACGCCTTTGGTAAAACTTCCTCCTCTGTTGGAACGGTCTCCGAACCCGGTCTGGTGGGTCCTTCCCGGGTCACTGTAGGGTTACAGATTCATATTGTGACACGCAAGCAGTAACAAACATAGAGAAATTGATGTTTTATTTCGAGAGTCAAGACAAATGAACTTCTAATGTTAAAGCGGATGTGAGATAAGCGATACACTAAACTGAGACAACAGAAGCTCACTGCTGTTATGACCCACACACAAGCAGTAACAAACATAGAGAAATTGATGTTTTATTTCGAGAGTCAAGACAAATGAACTTCTAATGTTAAAGCGGATGTGAGATAAGTGATACACTAAACTGAGACAACAGAAGCTCACTGCTGTTATGACCCACACACAAGCAGTAACAAACATAGAGAAATTGATGTTTTATTTCGAGAGTCAAGACAAATGAACTTCTAATGTTAAAGCGGATGTGAGATAAGTGATACACTAAACTAAGACAACAGAAGCTCACTGCTGTTATGACCCACACACAAGCAGTAACAAACATAGAGAAATTGATGTTTTATTTCGAGAGTCAAGACAAATGAACTTCTAATGTTAAAGCGGATCTGAGATAAGTGATACACTAAACTGAGACAACAGAAGCTCACTGCTGTTATGACCCACACACAAGCAGTAACAAACATAGAGAAATTGATGTTTTATTTCGAGAGTCAAGACAAATGAACTTCTAATGTTAAAGCGGATGTGAGATAAGTGATACACTAAACTAAGACAACAGAAGCTCACTGCTGTTATGACCCACACACAAGCAGTAACAAACATAGAGAAATTGATGTTTTATTTCGAGAGTCAAGACAAATGAACTTCTAATGTTAAAGTGGATGTGAGATAAGTGATACACTAAACTAAGACAACAGAAGCTCACTGCTGTTATGACTCACACACAAGCAGTAACAAACGTAGAGAAATTGATGTTTTATTTCGAGAGTCAAGACAAATGAACTTCTAATGTTAAAGCGGATGTGAGATAAGTGATACACTAAACAGAGACAGCAGAAGCTGTACTGCAGTGCAGTACAAATACATATGCTATTACAGTACATAAGGTGTATGTGTTTTTTTAGGTGAAAGTGAGATAATATAATTTCTAAATGGGCGGCGGGGTAGCGCATTCGCGGCTTCCATGTAAAAGGTGCCGAGTTCAGTTCCCGGGTCTGGGATTGGCGACTTTAATTCGGTCCTTTCCATGCCTTAAGCTCTGTTTAGCATATGTGGAGCGACCCCTATGCCTAACGTGGTTCGAGTCCACGGTATAAGCTGTAGGTCCTCTTGCATCATCCTCATCATCACCAGCACACTATCATTGGAGGTAATGAGCCCGCCCTCTGGGTGCCTCCACCTGAGAAATGGGCCCGGGCATCACGTAGTGGGGCGAGGTTACCCCGAATGCCAAGGGTGCCATGTGCTGAGTATTGGTAACCAACTATAATTTCTAAACTCCATTGAAAATATTTCGCGATGTGAATGTTTTTTTATCGTTTTTCCGTCATTCTTTGGATAACACGGATTGTCGTTAACTCGGAACGGCCGTTCTGCCAATTGATCTCGGTAAACGAGGTTCCACTGTATTTATACTTTTGTTAATTGGGGTGTTGTTATTGTTTTGTTTTGTTTTTTACCTTGACTATACAAGGAAAACGAAATTTCAGAAACATCTCTAGCAACCAGCTGTTTAAAACATTTGACCATCACTTAAAATCTACTGTACTTTTTGTAACATCTAAAAATTAGCAATAAATTAACGTTTATCTAGATTAAATGACGTAGATGTAGAGAACGTCATATGAATGAAACATATAACGTTTTTTTGCTTCAACCGACCACATCTGAAGATGCAGTACCCTGGAACGGGGAGAGTTACACGCGAATTACGGTGTGCCAAGGTTATCGTGTGTCAGTCATATGGTAAAATGAAGTTGGTATTATGTCAGGCATGATCGTGCTGCTTTAATGACGTTCCATTGCTGTTGTTGGCAACATAATGGGTTTTACCAGAGCTCCTTTGTGCCCAGAGCTTCGCCAAATGAGATTACTTCAACAGCAGCAATTACCAGAAACAGGTGGGCGGTAGCAGAGATCAGGAAAATGTTCGATGCTTCACATTGTAACTTTCTCAACTGGAGACCAACATTTAATAAGGCAACCAGGAATGGAGCCCACAAAGGAATCTCACTACCATGAACTTTGGAAATCTTTTACAGCAATATGGCAGAGAAAATCCAAGAAGCGGAACATAGGAAATGGAATAGTAGTGTTAATAATAAATTTATAAATCATCTTTCAGGATGAAGGAAAACCTCCAACGTTAAGTCATATTGGACGATGAATGAAATTATGTTTAAATGAGTACAGGATACATAGAGCTTAGAGTTACCAGACATTCATCTTTCAAGATAAGAGAAAACCTCCAACGTTAAGTCATATCAGACGATGAATGAAATGATGTTCAAATGACTACAGGGTACATAGAGCTTAGAGTTACAAGACATTCACCTTTCAGGATAAGAGAAAACCTCCAACGTTAAGTCATATCGGATAATGAATGAAATGATGTTCAAATGAGTACAGGGTACATAGAGCTTAGAGTTACTAGACATTCATCTTTCAGGATAAGAGAAAAGCTCCAACGTTAAGTCATATCGGACGATGAGTGAAATGATGTTCAAATGAATACAGGGTACATAGAGCTTAGAATTTCCAGACATTCATCTTTTAGGATAAGAGAAAACCTCCAACGTTAAGTCATATCGGACGATGAAGGAAATGGAGTTCAAATGAGTACAGAGTACATAGAGCTTAGAGTTACCAGACATTCATCTTTCAGGATAAGAGAAAACCGCCAACGTTAAGTCATATCGGACGATGAATGAAATGATGTTCATATGAGTACAGAGTACACAGAGCTTAGAGTTACCAGGCATTCAGCTTTCAGGATAAGAGAAAACCTCCAAAGTTAAGTCATATCGGACGATGAATGAAATGATGTTCAAATGAGTACAGGGTACATAGAGCTTAGAGTTATGAGACTTTCATGTTGCAGGATAAGAGAAAACCTCCAACGTTAAGTCCTATCGGACGATGAATGAAATGATGTTCAAATGAGTACAGGATACATAGAGCTTAGAGTTACCAGACATTCATCTTTCAGGATAAGAGATAACCTCCAACGTTAAGTCATATCGGACGATGAATGAAATGATGTTCAAATGAGTACAGGGTACATAGAGCTTAGAGTTACTAGACATTCATCTTTCAGGATAAGAGAAATCCTCCAACATTAAGTCATATCGGACGATGAATGAAATGATGTTCAAATGAGTACAGGGTACATAGAGCTTAGAGTTACTAGACATTCATCTTTCAGGATAAGAGAAAACCTCCAACATTAAGTCATATGGGACGATGAATGAAATGATGTTCAAATGAGTACAGAGTACATAGAGCTTAGAGTTACCAGACATTCATCTTTCAGGATAAGAGAAATCCTCCAACATTAAGTCATATCGGACGATGAATGAAATGATGTTCAAATGAATACAGGGTACATAGAGCTTAGAGTTACTAGACATTCATCTTTCAGGATAAGAGAAATCCTCCAACATTAAGTCATATCGGACGATGAATGAAATGATGTTCAAATGAGTACAGAGTACATAGAGCTTAGAGTTACCAGACATTCATCTTTCAGGATAAGAGAAATCCTCCAACGTTAAGTCATATCGGACGATGAATGAAATGATGTTCAAATGAATACAGGGTACATAGAGCTTAGAGGTGCCATACATTCATCTTTCAGGATAAGAGAAAACTTCCAACGTTAAGTCATATCGGACGATGAATGAAATGATGTACAAATGAGTACAGGGTACATAGAGCTTAGAGTTATAGTCGTGCTGCTCAAACCGTTGGCATGATTACTCCACGTGGAGAGAAAATTGTCATGCTGTCATTTGTCATTTCTGCGCATTGGCTGAAGTGATTCGTTAATTGGTGCTTAGCACATTGAGAGCGAGGGTATGTACCAGGGCAGTCCTCACAGAGTGAAGACCGAACCCCCCTCTAACTGTCCCCGTAGGGCGCCTCTGTGGGACTTTCCATAGAGCAAGGACTATAGACTAACAAGCCCCCGCCATCTGGTCGGAAAACACAAGACGGGATGGAAGTGAGTACGCCACTTACGCGCGCCTACATCAAAATAGGAAGGCTACCGACATAACCTTGGTAGGGCCGCCTGGTGATGTAGCACAGCTTCTACCAAGTCTGCACCTCCGTGACGATTCCCCTCCGTAGCGTACTCCAGTCCAGTCATGGTACCTCAAAACGGGTATTTGTACTAAAATCTCTCGGTATAGAACCTTTGGATTAAATGCACTACCTAGTCTAAGTACGACAAGATAGAGAAGCCTACAACTTCCAACGTAATTTGCGTAATTCAGGACAAAAGACGTGAGAGAGCAAACAATGTCAGAAGCGCCTGCCACAACAATCTGTTTCAATGATGCAGTATTGATCGAGTCAAGAAAATATACATTTAATAAATTATTGAACACTTTCTTGTAGCCAAAAATAGCAGCAATCCCGGGGTTAGAAACACGGCAATTTGCGAGAGATGCATGTAAAGCAATTTATAATCTGTAACGTTGAGAGATGATAATGGATCGGGGTTTTGCATCAATTACTTTATCTTGTCTCAGGCCATGGACAGCTTTTAACAATCTAAAAGCGTCTAAAAATAACGGTGTTCTAATTTAATATTGGTGATTGATTATTCATGCTGGCACGATCTGTTTAGTGCACATCGATCTGTTTGTACTGTTTAAGCAATTTCCGAAGTCGCAATCAGCGACGGAATTCAAGCCAAGGCACAACACAAACAAGGCTAGCATACCTCGACAGTTTGCAATATGACGTAATACCACGACCCAAGGTTTCTACAAAAAAGCCCACCTGTGTGGAGTAGGTAGTAGCTTCTCGGCCTCACTTTCCGAAGTCCCAGGATAAGGTGCTTCTTTCCAGCGTTACTCTAGGTAACTCTAGGCTCTATGCACCCTGTACTCATTTAAACATTGTATCATTCATCGTCCGATATGACTTAACGTTGCAGGTTTTCTCTTATCCTGAAAGATGAATGTCTGGTAACTCTAAGCTCCATGTACGCTGTACTCATTTGAACATCATTTCATTCATCGTCCGATATGACTTAACGTTGGAGGTTTTCTCTTATCCTGAAAGATGAATGTCTGGTAACTCTAACCTCTATGTACCCTGTACTCATTTGAACATCATTTCATTCATCGTCCGATATGACTTAACGTTGGAGGTTTTCTCTTATCCTGAAAGATGAATGTCTGGTAACTGTAAGCTCTATGTACCCTGTACTCATTTGAACATCATTTCATTCATCGTCCGATATGACTTAACGTTGGAGGTTTTCTCTTATCCTGAAAGATGAATGTCTGGTAACTCTAAGCTCTATGTACCCTGTACTCATTTGAACATCATTTCATTCATCGTCCGATATGACTTAACGTTGGAGGTTTTCTCTTATCCTGAAAGATGAATGTCTGGTAACTCTAAGCTCTATGTACCCTGTACTCATTTGAACATCATTTCATTCATCGTCCGATATGACTTAACGTTGGAGGTTTTCTCTTATCCTGAAAGATGAATGTCTGGTAACTCTAAGCTCTATGTACCCTGTAGTCATTTGAACATCACTTCATTCATCGTCCGATATGACTTAACGTTGGAGGTTTTCTCTTATCCTGAAAGATGAATGTCTGGTAACTCTAAGCTCCATGTACCCTGTACTCATTTGAACATCACTTCATTCATCGTCCGGTAGGACCTAACGTTGGAGGTTTTCTCTTATCCTGAAAGATGAATGTCTGGTAACTCTAAGCTCTATGTACCCCGTACTCATTTTAACATCATTTCATTCATCGTCTGATATGACTTAACGTTGGAGGTTTTCTCTTATCCTGAAAGATGAATGTCTGGTAACTCTAAGCTCTATGTACCCTGTACTCATTTGAACTTCATTTCATTCATCGTCCGATATGACTTAACGTTGGAGGTTTTCTCTTATCCTGAAAGATGAATGTCTGGTAACTCTAAGCTGTATGTACCCTGTACTCATTTGAACATCATTTCATTCATCGTCCGATATGACTTAACGTTGGAGGTTTTCTCTTATCCTGAAAGATGAATGTCTGGCAACTGTAAGCTCTATGTACCCTGTACTCATTTGAACATCATTTCATTCATCGTCTGATATGACTTAACGTTGGAGGTTTTCTCTTATCCTGAAAGATGAATGTCTGGTAACTCTAAGCTCTATGTACCCTGTACTCATTTGAACATCATTTCATTCATCGTCCGATATGACTTAACGTTGGAGGTTTTCTCTTATCCTGAAAGATGAATGTCTGGCAACTGTAAGCTCTATGTACCCTGTACTCATTTGAAGATCATTTCATTCATCGTCCGATATGACTTAACGTTGGAGGTTTTCTCTTATCCTGAAAGATGAATGTCTGGCAACTGTAAGCTCTATGTACCCTGTACTCATTTGAACATCATTTCATTCATCGTCTTATATGACTTAACGTTGGAGGTTTTCTCTTATCCTGAAAGATGAATGTCTGGTAACTCTAAGCTCTATGTACCCTGTACTCATTTGAGCATCATTTCATTCATCGTCCGATATGACTTAACGTTGGAGGTTTTCTCTTATCCTGAAAGATGAATGTCTGGCAACTGTAAGCTCTATGTACCCTGTACTCATTTGAACATCATTTCATTCATCGTCTGATAGGACTTAACGTTGGAGGTTTTCTCTTATCCTGAAAGATGAATGTCTGGTAACTCTAAGCTCTATGTACCCTGTACTCATTTGAACATCACTTCATTCATCGTCCGATATGACTTAACGTTTGAGGTTTTCTCTTATCCTGAAAGATGAATTTCTGGTAACTCTAAGCTCTATGTACCCTGTATTCATTTGAACATCATTTCATTCATCGTCCGATATGACTTAACGTTGGAGGTTTTCTCTTATCCTGAAAGATGAATGTCTGGCAACTGTAAGCTCTATGTACCCTGTACTCATTTGAACATCATTTCATTCATCGTCTGATATGACTTAACGTTGGAGGTTTTCTCTTATCCTGAAAGATGAATGTCTGGTAACTCTAAGCTCTATGTACCCTGTACTCATTTGAGCATCATTTCATTCATCGTCCGATATGACTTAACGTTGGAGGTTTTCTCTTATCCTGAAAGATGAATGTCTGGCAACTGTAAGCTCTATGTACCCTGTACTCATTTGAACATCATTTCATTCATCGTCTGATATGACTTAACGTTGGAGGTTTTCTCTTATCCTGAAAGATGAATGTCTGGTAACTCTAAGCTCTATGTACCCTGTACTCATTTGAACATCACTTCATTCATCGTCCGATATGACTTAACGTTTGAGGTTTTCTCTTATCCTGAAAGATGAATTTCTGGTAACTCTAAGCTCTATGTACCCTGTATTCATTTGAACATCATTTCATTCATCGTCCGATATGACTTAACGTTGGAGGTTTTCTCTTAACCTGAAAGATGAACGTCTGGTAACCCTAAGCTCTATGTAGCCTGTACTCATTTGAACATCATTTCATTTATCGTCCGATATGACTTAACGTTGGAGGTTTTCTCTTATCCTGAAAGATGAATGTCTCGTAACTCTAAGCTCTATGTACCCTGTACTCATTTGAACATCATTTCATTCGTCGTGCGATATGACTTAATTTTGGAGGTTTTCTCTTATCCTGAAAGATGAATGTCTGGTAACTCTAAGCTCTATGTACCATGTACTCATTGGAACATCATTTCATTCATCGTCCGATATGACTTAACGTTGGAGGTTTTCTCTTATTCTGAAAGATGAATGTCTGGTAACTCTAAGCTCTATGTACCATGTACTCATTGGAACATCATTTCATTCATCGTCCGATATGACTTAACTTTGGAGGTTTTCTCTTATCCTGAAAGATGAATGTCTGTAACTCTAAGCTGTATGTAGCCTGTACTCATTTGAACATCATTTCATTTATCGTCCGATATGACTTAACGTTGGAGGTTTTCTCTTATCCTGAAAGATGAATGTCTCGTAACCCTAAGCTCTATGTAGCCTGTACTCATTTGAACATCATTTCATTCATCGTCCGATATGACTTAACGTTGGATGTTTTCTCTTATCCTGAAAGATGAATGTCTGGTAACTCTAAGCTCTATGTACCCTGTACTCATTTGAACATCATTTCATTCATCGTCCGATATGACTTAACGTTGGAGGTTTTCTCTTATCCTGAAAGATGAATGTCTGGTAACTCTAAGCTCTATGTACCATGTACTCATTGGAACATCATTTCATTCATCGTCCGATATGACTTAACTTTGGAGGTTTTCTCTTATCCTGAAAGATGAATGTCTGTAACTCTAAGCTGTATGTACCCTGTACTCATTTGTACATCATTTCATTCATCGTCCGATATGACAACGTTGGAGATTTTCTCTTATCCTGAAAGATGAATGTCTGGTAACTCTAAGCTCTATGTACCCTGTAGTCATTTGAACATGATTTCATTCATCGTCCGATATGACTTAACGTTGGAGGTTTTCTCTTATCCTGAAAGATGAATGTCTGGTAACTCTAAGCTCTATGTACCCTGTACTCATTTGAACATCATTTCATTCATCGTCCGATATGACTTAACGTTGGAGGTTTTCTCTTATCCTGAAAGATGAATGTCTGGTAACTCTAAGCTCTATGTACCCTGTAGTCATTTGAACATCATTTCATTCATCGTCCGATATGACTTAACGTTGGAGGATTTCTCTTATCCTGAAAGATGAATGTCTGGTAACTCTAAGCTCTATGTACTCTGTACTCATTTGAACATCATTTCATTCATCGTCCGATATGACAACGTTGGAGGTTTTCTGTTATCCTGAAAGATGAATGTCTGATAACTCTAAGCTCTATGTACCCTGTTCTCATTTGAACATCATTTCATTCATCGTCCGATATGACAACGTTGGAGGTTTTCTCTTATCCTGAAAGATGAATGTCTGGTAACTCTAAGCTCTATGTACCCTGTACTCATTTGAACATCATTTCATTCATCGTCCGATATGACTTAACGTTGGAGGTTTTCTCTTATCCTGAAAGATGAATGTCTGTAACTCTAAGCTCTATGTATGGTGTACTCATTTGAACATAATTTCATTCATCGTCCACGTGCCAAGTTATGCATACAGTTTTGGGGGAGAATTGCAGAGTTTAACGAGCGCATTTCTAATCAGGTATTGCAAACGCTTGGGCAGTTTTCTTAATATACGAGATTAATTTTATTTTATTCTTAAGTATTTTTGTTATGTATGTTAGAATAACTTACGCGACATAACGGACTGTGGACGTTCGCACAGCAGCCGCGAAACTGTTTCCGTGAAGGATCGTTCACAAATAGTAAATAAATAAACAGCTTTATGCTGTGTTGGAAACCCTCTAATTTGACTGACGTTTATTTTCAGGATCATAACATTAAATTCAAGGTTCGTACTTAGTTTATGATATTCCAAAGCAATTTTTATAGGCTTTGCAGTTTATTTATTTAATATTTTTGTGCATACGCACCAAGCAACGGGGGGGAAAAACATTAGAAACTAACTGTTAAACATAAGCAAAGTTCATTTGTTTTGAAAACATGGCATTGGTATTACTGTAAAGTTTACATTCCATCGGATTTTTGCCTATAATGTTCGAAGCGAATTTTCCTTGCTGGTCTGACCGACGTGCAGTTTCGACTTTGTTAAAGGCAATAAGAGACAAAACGTTTCGTGACACGGAGGGTGACCTTGTTGAATTAGCTGATAACAAATTACAGTGCGAGCAGAGACTGCTATTATTTCGGGGATCAATGTCAACTGCAACGTTTAACTTGTGAGGAATTTAATACAAAAGAGAGGCAGATTTGCATTTACATGTTTCACGAAACTGCAGTCTTTAGTTAACAGGAGTTTAACTCAAGTGCTGTTTTGAAGGTTCAAAATAATTGAAAACCCGTTTTTGTTTCATTTATGTAGTCAATATATTCCAAAAGATAAGAGATAAGTACGAATATTGGACTACTTTCTCTCCCTACCTCCCTCTTCCGTCCTTCTCCTCCCCTCCCTCCACCTTCTTTTTCTTTCCTCCTCTCTCCTTCCTTCCGCCTGTTTCCTACCCCCTCTCTATGTATGTGTATAATTCAAAACGTAATGTCTGTAAATACCAAACTGGTTTTCTAGGTTCAAATATCCTTATGGAATGCTAATTTCCAATGCAAATACTCTTTATATGGGCACCATGTCTTTGACGTTGTTGGAAGCTGCAGAAGGTGTCATTTATCACCTCAGCAAGGTGGCTATGCTCCTGTATCCCACACCTGACACCGCGAACGAGGGATGTCCAGCAACTACTTGCGGCACTTTCCAAGTTTCAATTTTGGGCTTACGGTTCTATTCCGCAGCAGACTTTTGGTGCACATGGTTCATAGGAGGGCTGTCCAATAAAGAATGACCATAATTTTCTTACGGTCGTCATAATTTTTCGCACTAAAATTCAATCTCAGTACATTCTGTTAGCTTAATGTGAAACAAATACGCCGTAGTAGTTTCATTGTTGGTACTCCTGGTTCCCGCCTGTGAGAACCAGGTAAGTTCAGACATGTTCAGTATCGCCTACCGCTGCAATGGAGGTAACACGCGAGGAACAACTTGCGGCTTTGAAATTCTGCTTTCGTCTCAACAAATCTTCAGTTGAGGCCTATACAATGTTACAGGAGGCCTATGGAGAGTCTGTTCTTATCCACAGCACAGCTCGAAGGTGGTTTAAAATGTTTAAAGAGGGGAGACAATCAATTTCAAAGGAAGGTGGACCAGTGCTCCAGTTACTGCTCTTACGGAAGAAAACATCAACACTGCTGCTGCAGCCCGCCTCGGTAGCATGGTGGTAGCATGTCAGCCTCACATTCAAAAGGTCCCAAGTTCGAATCGCGGTCAGGGTGAGTTACCTGGATAAGGTTTTTCCCAGGGTTTTCCCTTATCCTGAAAGACGAATGTCGAGTAACTCTAAGCTCTATGGACCCTGGGCTCATTTGAGCATCATTTCACCCATTACATTTATCGTCCGATATGACTTAACGTTGGAGGACGCAAAATACAAAAAAAAAAAAAAAAAAAAAAAAGCTGCTGCCATTGTGAGAAAGGATCGACGAATTACCTTAAGATCACTTTCTGAAATACTGAACATTTCATTGAATGCCACCCACACGTTGCTGACAGAAACATTACACATGAGACGTGTTTGTGCGCGATGGGTTCCAAGACTGTTGATTCCCGAACAAAAGGACATTCGCGTGCAGGTCTGCATGCAGTTAAAGTTGATGTTAGAGGAAGATCCGTAGTTTCTTTCAAACGTAATCACTGCCGATGAAACTTGGCTATATCAGTTTGATCCTGAGAGCAAACAGCAAAGCTCAGTGTGGAAATATCCTTCATCACCAACCCCCAAAAAAGCAAAAGTGGTTGCTTCTGCTGGTAAAGCTATGGTCATCTCATTCTTTGATATTCATGGAATGGTTTATCAGCATGTTGTACCTGCACACACGTCAGTAACTGGTCAATACTACAGGGATGTCCTGAAAACATTGCAGGTCCATATCAGGCGCAAAAGACCACATTTCCGTGAAGCAGGCTGGATGCTGCATCACGATAATGCGCGGCCACATATTGCCAATGTTGTTGCTGAATATCTTGCAAAAATCAACGTGAAGTACATCCCTCACCCTCCCTATAGTCCGGATTTAGCCTCATGTGACTTTTTTCTATTCTCTAACTTGAAGAAACGCCTTCGTGGGAGGCATTATCCATCATCAGAAGCAGTGGTGAAGGCTGCGGAGGCGATTTTGAAGGATCTCTCAAAATATGGTTCGCAGCATGTCTTTGATGACTGACAGAAACGCTGGGACAAGTGCATCGCATTCAGTGGAGACAATTTTGAGAAGGACCATCAAAATTATGAGGATGTGTAAAGGCACGTTGTCAAAAAAAAAAAAAAAAAAAAATGCGATCATTCTTTATTGAACAGCCCTCGTATATAGCAGGCATTATACAATTTTATGATCTTAAAAGTGTAACATTAATATATTTGCCTAGACATATAAAAGTCAGAGAATTAAATGCTACCCTGACATGTTGCCATGGTAGCTTAGTGGTTAGAGCACCTGTACGTAGACCGAAAAATCGTGGTTCAAATCCAGCTTCTAAATAAATAAACAAATAAATAAATGAATGAATGAATATCCCATAACATCTCTTAACAGCAAAGGCCTCTCACCTACTGGTGGGGTCAGCTCGGCCGTTTCTTACAGGATGAGCAAACCCCTGAAAGATATCAGTTCTTTATCTATCCTTAATACTGTATCGTTATATGTAGAAATGACTTTATTTTCAATTCCCGTAGGGGAGGCGATCCGTCCCCTTCTGCTGCCATGGTGCGGGGCTGCGGACCCCTAGCACTCGTGGTACCTCTGACGTTACTAGAGGAACCTCGGGCCGAACATTTGAGCCCCTCCCCTCAATGGGAGTTGTTTGGATTGGGTTGGACTCGAGGGGGTAGTGGTTCCCGATACCCGTGGGAGATCGGGTACGTCTCCGGACGGGGTTGAGGGAAGCCATCTATTCCCGCGTACTAGCCTGCATAGCTAGTAGAAGGTGTGCTAGATCACCAGACGGCCCCACCGAGGTTGATCGGTAGCCTTCCCCTTTGGAGTTGGCGCACGTAAGTGGAGTATCCACTTCCATCCCGTCTTGAGTCCATAGGACCAGATGGGAGGCTTGTTAGTCTCTAGGTCTTGCCCTATGGAAAGAGCCTCGGAGGCGCCGGGCGCCCTCTTGGGACAGCTCAGTAACTCCGTGGTCGTCAGAGTGGTGGGGGGGGGGCGTCAGTCTTCACTTTGTGAGGATCTGCCCGGGTAGATACCCTCGAGTTTAAATATAGTAGAAATTATAGTGAAATATGTATGTCGATAGAAAATTTGTAAAGCTACTGGTTTCCAGTATTTATAGGTTAGAGTAGGTATAGGATAGGATAGGATAGGATATATCTGCACAGAATATGTAATCTAAATGATGAAATAGGTAAAGAAGGTCAGAAAATAAATAAAAATTTACGGACAGTTGTGCTATGATATAGCCTCAAATTGCCAGGGCAGAAAATGAGCGTATTTTATGTTTTTATTTTTTTATTTTTTGTTTGCTATTTTCACTTCCCGTAGGGAAGGGGATCCGTCCCCTTCAGCTGCCGTGGTGCGGTACTGCGGACCCCTATCACTCGTGTTACCTCTGACGTTACTAGAGGAACCTCGGGACGAACATTGGAGCCCCTCCCTGATTCGGAGTTGTTCGGATTGCGTTAAACTCGAGGGGTCAGTGTGTTCCCGACACCTGCAGGAGATCGTATACTTCTAGCCAGGCTTCGGCCGCCCGGAGAGGGTAGAGGGTTGCCTAAGAACTCCTCCCTTGTCGCACATCCCATACTGTTATGTCGTATGCCCATCTGTCTTGACGCATTCTCGCCGCATGTCCTGCCCATTGCCATTTGATCCTCTTCGCTCTGGTGGCTTCATCTTCTAGGCTGCTTTTCTTCGCAACACTTCATTCTTCACTTTATCAGAGCTTGTTTCTTCGTTAGTGCCCAAGTTTGGCAACCGTATAGTAAGACTGTAATGATGAAGATTTGAAGGGTTTCTATTCTGTTGTTTTGAAGAATGAATCTCAGGCTCCAGAATTTACCCCTTGCTAATTTTACTCTTCTCCTTATTTCTGCATCCCTTGTCCCTGAGAGACTTACCATTTGGCCTAGGTAAATGTAGTTGTTACAGAATTTTAGTTGTTCATCATCTACTTGAATAATGCTTTCTGTGGAGTGGGTCATGATTTTTGTTTATGTCCCAGTTATGATAATGCATTTTTAAATCTGGTTCTACCTTTCCAAAACCTTATCTTTTACACGACTAACAGCAAAGACAATCAGTTTCTCTATTATTTGAACGAATAAGAAAATGTATAGTTTAAATTTTCTGGGAATAAATAGTTAATAATAAAATAAAATACTTATTTCGACTAAGGTGTAGCGAACAGAAGTTTGTATGTTCTGTTTTAAGTTTATCCGGCCCTCGTAGCCAAAGTCATTAGAGCGTATGTCTCTGGCGTTGCGCCGCGAAGAGGGTCACGAGTTCGAGTACTGCCTTGGGCATAGGTGTTTATGCGTATATGTGTGAAACTAAAGAAAACAGATAGTAAAATAAACGAAAACAATAAAAACTATTAAATAAAGAAAAGAGAAATATATATATATATATATATATATATATATATATATTCGTTTGTTTCATAAATTCGTTCGTTTCTTGTTACGTGCTTATGACAAAGAATGCCTGCACTGTATGCCCGTAACACAACTACGGCAGCGAAGTTGCCTAATTATCTAGGGGTAATGTGTTTACATACGCAAGGTCATCGAAAGTAAACAAGGCAATGAACTTTTCAAAACAAACTTTATTTTGTGCAGTATGCACCATTATTATCAATAATATATCTCCATTTCTCAGGAAGCTTATCAATACCATTTTTCCAAAATCTTGCAGTTTTCTGGTTGACGAACTCTTCTACGGCGAGTCTGCAATCCTCCAAGGAAGCCTCCAAGGTTTGCCATTAAGGAAGTTTTGCAGGGATCGGAATAAATGATAGTCGGATGGGGAAATGTCTGGAGAATAAGGCTGGTGAGGTAACACATCCCAGTCGAAATCCCGTAATTTCTGACGAGTTACCATAGAAGTGTGTGGTTTGGCATTGTCTTGATGAAAGACGACTCCACCATTAGATGCTAACTCTGGCCTTTTCTCTCCTAGGGCAACCTTCAGACGATCCAACTGAGAACAGTATTTCTCTGAATTGATGGTCTCCCCAGGAGGAAGAAATTCGTAATAAATAATTCCTTTCCAGTCCCACCAAATGCACAGCATAATCTTCTCAGGATGAAGCCCTGGTTTAGGAATTGAGAGTGGTGGTTCCCCTTTCTTACGCCATGACTTTCTCTTTCGGATATTGTTGTACACAATCCACTTTTCGACTCCTGTAACCAGCTGTTTCAGAAAAGGGGCAGTTTCATTGCGTCTTATCAATGCGTCACAGATGGAAACGCGCTGAACTAAATTTTGTTCACTCAGTTCGTGCGGAACCCATACATCCCGAAGATTTACGTAATCAAGTTTCTTTAGGTGCCTGGCTACAGTTGCATGAGATAAGTTTAGCTCCTGACCTACCTCCCGAGTTGTTATTCTGGGGTTGTTCGTAATCATGTCCTTTATCCTTTCCTCATCCGCAACCACAGGTCGTCCAGAACGAGGTTTGTCTTTCACAGAGAAGTTCCCAGCTAGAAATCGAGTAAACCATTTTTGACATGCCCGATTCGTCACTCCATCTTCTCCGTAAACAGCACAAATTTTCCGTTGAGTTTGTGAGGTGGTTTTACCTTTACGGTAATAAAACAGCATTAAATGTCAAAAATGTTCCTTCTTGCCTTCCATATTAACATTCACAAGTTACAACTCCACACTGTTGCATCCACAAACTCGTACTGAAGTTTGGTTACCAATTCTTACATAAATTGACTTATTGACCTTTGGCCATGAGGTCGTTGTTTGTGTTCATAGCAGTCTTTTGAATTATTGTATTTGTAAACAAACCCCATATTGTTAGGCAACTTCTTTGACGTAAAAGTAATGGGGGCATGCAGTGTTCTCAGGAGTTCTTAGTCGTAAACACGTAACAAGAATCGAACGAATTTATGAGACAACCCGATACATAGATATATTTTTGAATTAAAAAAAGATAAAATGAAATTGCTTTAAACATGTGGGAGGCGAGAAAGACACACAGAGGCATACTTTAAATGTTGATCAGTGTAGAATAACTCCTTGGGGTTAATAAGGCAGTTACTGATCGAGTTCTTGAATTTTCCTCCACCTACCAACAACCTAAGAGCGTTTCACTACAGTATTTGTGTTTACTTCCTTCTTCCTTCCCATATGTGTACAAAAAGGTCGTTTTTTAGTCATTCTAAAGTGAGTTGGGAAAGTCGTATGACTTCATTTATTTGTTGTTTTGATTTGCTAATTACGCGACACTTTTGTAAAATGAAATTTTAGTAATAGGCACTAATTCCTAATTAAAGTTATGGAAAGTCGGGTGTGTATGGAAGATGTGGTTTGTTTTGTTCTTTACCAAGTGCTGAGACGGAACACCTTTCGACGAGGAACTGCACCCCCTTCCCGCAGGTCCCCTAGATCGCGTGTTGCGATAATTTCGAGAAAACGACACGACCTCGCAAAGCGAGAGATCGATACGGTCGAGGAGCCAAGTTCGCCTTGAAAACAGTGTAGCCCCCAAATCTGGGTCACTTAACCATGTGTTGATACCTCGAGGGTTAACTGAAAACATGTGAAGCAACACCTTCCTTCCTGCACGCAGCGTTCGTTCTTCATTCTTCAGACGTCGACATTCCGTGTTTGTTCTGTAAACATGACAGATTTGATTCACCGTTTCCAGACAAATATTGCTTCTAGGACCGTAGTTTTTTTTTTTTATAAAACACTTTCGTGATCATACAATTCGTCGGTTTGTAAATATTTATGGGTTTTACTCAAATATATTTTCTTTATAACACCTTGTAACATTAATCTATTAGACTGCAGCTAACATAAAATTATATAATTTCGAGTAATAACACAGGGCGACAAAAAATAAACTTTGAATGCACTTCATCAGGCAATTCCTACTAAGTTTGGATTGAGAAAAACAAATATGACAATGAAACATTTTTATTAGCTCTATTTTCTATGATATACACAAGTTGGAAGTATTACATATTAACGAACTGAGAGAGAATGATAAATCTTAATTACATACATGCTAACAACAATGAAAGCGCATTTGATTTTTCTAACTGGTAATTACATGCTAAGAGTTCTAAAATGATGGAAAATTACTTCGCAGATAGTCGTGTCTGAAGAGAATCTTGTGGTGGCATATTGACTTTCTTTTCTTTTATAATTTTTTTCTTTATTTAACAGATTTTTCGTTATTTCTGTTTATATTCTTATCTGTTTTCCTAGTTTCACAAATATTCACTATACACATAATCACCCATGTCCAAGGCGGGAGTCGAACCCGCGACCCTCTACGCGTCGGCACACTACTGTTCGGCCGCTCTATCCCCGGCTCTGACATTTTTCGAGAGGGGGAAGCAGGCTGTTGCCAGTTCTTTAGCGGGTATTTCAAGCAGAGGAATAATGCGTATTTTAAATATTTCAGTACTTGCATATTACACGAACCAGGAGCCATGTGATTATAATAGCGATAATAATAGGACTTACGAATATTAAACCTCGGAATTCACGCACGAAAAATATAACCAAAGAAAGTTCACCAGCGCAAGCAGCTAAAACCACGTGGCTCAAACAAATTTAACCTGGCAACACAGTGTTGGGTTCGGTAGTCACGCATAGCAGCGACAATACTGATTGGCGCTAGCAGACAGTTTTAACTTCCTGACCACAACACCGGATGTAGAGATTCCCAGTACTACCAACATATGCTGTTAGTGTGTGTGAAAGGTGTGAACGAAATATTCGAATAGAGTGGTGTTGTAATAAATATCTTGCATGATAATGAAATTGTAAATTGTATTTCAGTGTTTTAAAGTTAATATAGTCCTATATTTTCGTTCTAAAGATAATTTTGAGGATATGTTTTCAATTGCTCATTACTGTATGTTGGTACTATTAACCTCGCCCCTCCACCTCTTGCAATCGCAAAACGTCAGAGCCGGAGATACAACGGCCGGACTATAGAGACATACGCTTTAGCTACCATGGCTACGAGGGCCGGCTTATTTCGTCGTATTTTAGCTTGCCTCTTGTGATGGAGTTCCGCAGACCAACAGTAATCCGCAAGCATTACTTCATTCCAACGGCCCTGATATCTTTGTTCTAGAACAGAAATGTCCTGATGGAATCTCTCCCCATGTTCATCACTAACAGCTCCACAACTAGGAGGGAAAAAGTCTAGGTGGGAGTGGAGAAAATGGATCTTAAGGGACATGTTGCAGGAGCACTGTCACCAAATGCTTGTAGTTGTCATCTCTTTTGCTGCCTAAAAATCCATGAACAACACCCTTGAAGGCTTCCCAAGCTTCCTCTTCTTTCCCCTCCAAAATTTGCTCAAATGCAGGATCCTTTACAAGTTCTCTTATTTGTGGTCCGACAAAAATGCCTTCCTTAACTTTTGCATCACTTAATTTCCAAAACTTCTCTCTGATTGTGTTTTGTTATTTGACAGGTGTGCCAACTCCCAAAAAAATTCCCCCAAATTTAAAACCTTCACTCTAGAAAATAAAATGTCACTTTTTGTTCAAAACAAGAGCTAAACGATCATTTTTATGGTGATTTTTTAATTCAGCAGATGGAAATAAATGTAAATTCACTATTTTTAGGCTCGAAACATTTTCATTGTTGCCCAGTGTAATCTTTATTTATTTGAATAATCTGCTTATGACTGTTTTCATATAATTTCTTCTTTTCTTCATTTGAACATCTCTGTTAGATGCTTGTATGTTTTTTATATTAATATTCCTTTCTATTTTTATTTTCACTTCCACGCACTTAGTTGATATTTTAAAAATAGTTGCTATGATTCTGAATGAAGTATCATGTTTAGGATACTTATATGACAAATGAAATGTAGATCTTGCATTTTCTAGGAATGTCCAGAGAAATCTTCATTCTGAATGAGTTTTGTGTAACTCTTAAACAGTAATGCCCGATTTCACTAACATATGTTAAGATTAACACGGCTGTTACTTATTTGGCAATAGTTATAATCAGCCATCGGATCGCATACTACTTAGCAATCACTGTACGCACACACGTACTATACAAGATCAAGCGAGACATCAACAAACGTCCGTGCCAACAAGTATACCGATGCGCTCTGTGTCTACACTCCGGTACAGATACAAAATCTAACCTACTTTACAACATGCCATCCTTCTCATTGCTCTCGTTGCGGGAATTACAGTGAACAACCATATACGAGGGCTGTTCAATAAAAATGATCATGATTTTTATTGGTCATAATTTTTCGCACTAAAATTCAATCTTATTATATTCTGTTAGCTTAATGTGAAACAAACACGCCGTAGTAGTTTCATTGTTGGTACTCCTGGTTCCCGCCTGTGAGAACCAGGCAAGTTCAGACATGTTCAGTATCGTCTACCGCTGCAATAGAGCTAACATGAGAGGAAGAATATGCGGCGTTGAAATTCTGCTTTCGTCTCAACAAATCTTCAGTTGAGGCCTATACAATGTTACAGGAGACCTATGGAGAGTCTGTTCTTCCCTACAGCACAGCTCGAAGGTGGTTTAAAATGTTTAAAGAGGGGAGACAATCAATTACAAGGGAAGGTGAACCCGGTGCTCCAGTTACTGCTCTTACGGAAGAAAACATTAGCACTGCTGCTGACATTGTGAGAGAGGATCGACGAATTACCTTAAGATCACTTTCTGAAATACTGAACATTTCGTTGGGTGCCACCCACACATTGGTGACAGAAACATTACACATGAGACGTGTTTGTGCGCGATGGGTTCCAAGACTGTTGATTCCTGAACAAAAGAACATTCGCATGTAGGTCTGCATGCAGTTAAAGTTGATGTTAGAGGAAGATCTGGAGTTTCTTTCAAACGTAATCACTGCTGATGAAACTTGGCTACATCATTTTGATCTTGAGAGCAAACAGCAAAGCTCAGTGTGGAAATCTCCTTCATCACCAACCCCCAAAAAAGTAAAAGTGGTTGCTTCTGCTGGGAAAGTTATGGTCATCTCATTCTTTGATATTCATCTAATTGTTTATCAGCATGTTGTACCTGCACACACATCAATAACTGGACAATACTACAGGGATGTCCTAAAAACATTACAAGTCCATATCAGGCTCAAAAGACCACATTTCCGTGAAGTAGGCTGGATGCTGCACCACGATAATGCGCGGCTGCATATTGGCAATGTTGTTGCTGAATATCTTGCAAAAATCAACGTGAAGTACATCCCTCATCCTCCCTATAGTCCGGATTTAGCCCCATGTGACTTTTTTCTATTCCCTAACTTGAAGAGATGCCTTCGTGGGAGGCATTATCCATCATCAGAAGCAGTGGTGAAGGCTGCGGAGGCGATTTAGAAGAATCTCAAAAATGGTTTCCAGCATGTCTTTGAAGACTGGCAGAAACGCTGGGACAAGTGCATCGCATTCAGGGGAGACTATTTTAAGAAGGAGCTTCAAAATTATGAGGACGAGTAAAGGTACGTTGTCAAAAAAAAAGGAAATAAATAAAAAAAAGTAATCATTCTTTATTGAACAGTCCTCGTACATTCATCAATTTTTGAATTTGAATTTTCTGTGCCTCTCACTGAAACAATATAAAAATATTGGGAGAAAGTTGGTTCAATGTCACATGACGTTAATGGTGCATATGAGTTTGTCTGAGACTTAGTATATTTCCGATATTACGCAGCACTGAAAATCCAGTATTTTTGTGTAGAATACTGGAGAATTTATATAGGTGGTTTGTACATTCTGTATATTGCTAAGTTTTGCAGACACCTCCTCGACTGATTTTAGACAGCTCGAAATTATATTCTTCAAGCGGTTTAATGGTTGTTGATAATACCCAGAGCTCTTGATTTTTTATTGGAGATTGTCCAATAATTGTAGTGAAAGTAATGCTATTAACATAATATTTCAAGCACCTTGTACTTCCTGAAAGACAGATCTACCTGCGTGGCGAGCAGCAGTTGTCATGAAACTAAAGCTACGCGTTGCAAATAGGACTATCCCTGCGCGTTGTCCCCGGTACTTACGTCAGTAGTTTATATACTGCGAGACTCGTAAACTTCATGTCCCTTTAAAGGTGTATAGGATCCGATGCCTGGTTGTAATAAATATTGCATTACTACACCAACATGTGTTAGCTTAACACTCTGGTTAAACTGAGTTTAAGTCATTAGTTAAATCAGTAACCATTGTAGAGGTGATGGAAATAATTTCTTTCGCACTAGCCGTGTGTAGACTAAAGTATGGAAGGATAGATTTGGCTACTATGGCCAACGTGCCGAAATGCCATTAAATTCTGCAATTGACTCGTATGTTTTCCGGTAGCCCACTAGGGGTTCTCATATGCTGCACACCTTTTGTGGGTACTTACTACGCTGTAAGTACTTAAGTCCCAGGCTGCATAGCTAAACCACTATGCTTTATTTTAGGTAAATTGTCTAGCGGGAAATATATGTCAGTTGGAGAATTTAATGTCATATCGGCATGTTGGCCATAGTAGCTCAGTGGTTTAGAGCAACCGCACGGAGAACGGGAGATCCATGGTTCAAATCCCGGCTATGGCATTGAATTTTTTAGTCTGGCTCTACTCATCCAAATTGTAGAGTTGTCAAGATGGCAGGCGTGAACGCAGCTATTGATGTCGATTTACTACATTTAGACCGTCTAAATGGCACTCGTAGTAGAGTAGGGCCTATGAGGAAGAATGATTCTGGGAAGCTATATGAAGAAGATTGTCTACGGAGGTATAGACTGTCGAAACAAGTTGTTATGAAGGTTACTGCGGAAGTACAAGAGAGGTTAGAATATGCCGATCTCGCCTTTGCTTCAAGTACTAATAACTCTATTTTATAATTCACGGAGATCTGTGGATAATACACTGTTCACCTCCCGAAACGTTCAATTTTCTCGTCACTTCTATCCATCTTCGCACCTCGTTTTAAATTTATTAATATTGACGAAGTTGCTTTGTACTTCGTGTTGTGACATTTGCATTCGAATTAAACTTATTTCCAATTTTTCCTACGTCACATCTTTCTCTTTCACATTTACTACATCTGCCCTCTTATTTTCCACAATATCCTTATATTTACTTACCAACTCAACTGACAATTCTTTGATGAGAAATTTGTCCCACGGCTTCTCTTCTGTTTGTTCACCCGCCATTTTTACTGCTGTATGTAAACGAAAATAAACCCTGTAAGGAAGACACAGGAGGCTGTGAGCAAAGCTTTTAATAGTGTTATTATGTGTTATTAGAAGTGTAATATTTCACAACCAGCTAAACCGGTAAGCAATTTCGCTTATAGAAGTTATCATCAAAGCTTCAACTTGCAATATAAATGTTAGGAACTCCGTGCGCTGCATAAAACGCATTATTTATTATATATATTTCATTTCATTTGGTTAGCTCTTTTCGAAACATTGCCGTTTTGTTAGAGAAGCAGAACGTCAGTTGTCTGCAACGTAGACTGTCTTTTGTCTAGTTGCCAACTCCATGCAATCTAATCAACAAGAACAAAACGTATCAAGTTCACATTCTATCAATCCTGTGGACATTGCTACTACATCTCGTTCAGTTTTACATTCACCCAAGTTAGTGATAAACGCCCGTTCGAAGAACTCAACCAAGACGATGCCTCCACGTCAAGTGATGAGTTTTTCACTCTCAATAAAAAGCATACAGCGTCAGCCTCAGCTGTAAGCTCTAGATACATTGTGGATTTAACCTGCATACACAATAAATTTTCCCCTTTGGAGACAATGGAGGAAGTTGACGTCTCAGCCACTGAAGTAAATTCCTCTGGACCTACTTATGAGCAGCTCAATATTATTCAATGTATCATGAATGTAAATAATGTCTATAATCAATTATCTGTAGAGTGCACATGCGGTGATCAATAAATAAATCAGTTTCAAAAACGAAAATAAAAACAAAAGCGCACCACATTACTCTCAGGAAATAATACGATTCATCCACATCTGTAATGTTTACAAGTTTCTGAGCGTTAACACAAGTTTGTTAACATTTTCAGAAAACAAGTTTGTGAAATGCAAGAATTTTAACAGTTTATTTAATGCTGTGACACTTGTTACGTTAGATGTGTTGTCGGTTTTAACATCTTTTGGTGAAATCGGGTATAACAGATAGACAAAATCTTAATCCAAAAATATATACCTCGTTAAAACAAAATTAAGTCAAATTTATTTTTTAAGTTAAACATTTCCGATATATTCACTGTTATTTGTCTAAATTTTCCAAGGTTTATGCTTTCAAGTAGTAAAATTTTCTTTTTTATGTTTTGGATTTGGAAACTGAATGAAATGATCGAAGTTACCTTTCGCATAGTGACCAGAACTTAAAAGAAAGCAAGTATGCAATAATACAATTTCTACCAACTTCTATCTGGGTTAACATGAAGTAGATAATGAATTAAGAGTTTCTAAGCATAATTTGTACAGGAGTGAGAGGAAAACGTCATGTGACTGCATATAGTATATTTTGTTTTATAAAATGTTACTATTTTAGTAGACTTCTTTACGTGGGTAATTGTGGATACTTAACAGTTTTACTGAAACAATTCGGTTAAAGTGCCCAGTAACACACTTATTATGAATGTTATTTTATATGCCCGACAACTTATGCTTGAAATTTAAATATTAAGCCAGAGTAAGCTTTTGTATCTATTTAATTTTAAATAATTTGCTTAAAACTTCTTGGTTATAATATTTTTTAATGTTTTATCTTCACCTTGTTAATAACTTTGTTAGACATTTGTTGTTCTGTTTTGTACAATGGTGGTGATAGTAGTGGTATATGTAGAGGATGATGAACAGCAAAGATAGTCAGTTTTTGTACAGCTTCGCTAATGAAAAACCCAGTTACTTCTGACGTATTCGGAGCTATATCCAAGTTTATTTCAAGGGTTACTAAAATATTATAACGGATTTACAGACTCTTTGCCTTGAGTACGAATACATTGAGGTTATAAAGGAACATACTTGGGAACAAGGTTTACTGTTAGTACACATTGTTATGGAGTACATAATAGCTGTTGTTACAGCATGGAGTACAAAAGCAAAACCCGTTACATTTCATTGCAAGGAGTAAACATAGGTAGCAATTATGTAACTTTCAGCAAACAAAATATCAGACAATCGACCCTGTGCATTTTCTTTGTCATTCGTCGAATATTCATAAGTATATGTAATGAAACAGTTTTAAAACTTATGAATATACTTTATTCTATTTCAATAGATATATACACTGAACTTTAGGAATGTAAAGTCGTACAATGTATCAAAGTTTTGCTTAACTTCTTCGTTTTTATTAAGTTCGTTGGGAGAACGTGCTAAATGATTGTACATAAGTATAAAGAGAGGATTGCCAACATCCCAAGCTTTGTAAGTTTTTCAAAAAGGTTATTTTCTTGGTCTTATAGTAGGGAATTTTGTTTTATAAGGATGTGTTTTAGAATGTTCATCCTTTGTGTGAATATCAGTCGATTTTTCGCCTGTTATTTGGAATACTTGTCACAAAATGTTAACAAGATAAAATCAACACTCGCATGTTGGCAAACTGTGTATGTGAATATTTGCATGCCTTATCACAGAAGGAAGAGTAACAGAAAACTTTTATAGGCCACTAAAATTAAGTTTAAAGGTTAGATGGTGAAAAATTAGCGAGTTGGGTTGACAGCTGACTGCTGGCAGTAAAACGTCAAGTGGAAATAAACTGCAATTTACTGCTCCCCGATATACATGCAAGTGAGGGTGACACTTAACGTCTATAATAATCAGAGTTGATAGTCGAGATAAGTGGCATCAGGTCTGGATATGCTCTGTTTGTGTCCTTGCTATAGGTTTTCGTCAAATTCTAAAGCAAAAAATAGAGATGTTTGCTTTCTCTATCATGTGCATGGTAAAAATAGACAGTACGTCACTCCTTCCAAAGGTCGATATCGAAATACCGTTTTGAGATTACACAAACATAACCTCAAAACGAATAATTGGATGACATCGAATATTTTGATATTATTGAAAATTAACATACCAATTTGGATTAAATTACAACACGGTTACAATATTTCATCTAAATTGAATTTTCTGGGAATTTCATCAAAAATTCTCTTCATTCTGAATAAGCTTTGTATGACTTATAAATCGTAAGAGATATATAAAATATTACTAAAACAATTATATCTTGTTAAAACATACAATTTATATCACATGTTTTTGTTTGTGTGTACGGAGTTAATCGTCTCCAAGGTATACCTTGATGTTTGTTTTAGTTTTAAAATACTTATGCTTTTCTTAAATGTTTCTATGTCCTGGCCTGCAAAGAGAACGGAATTTCATAAACAGCAAAAAAAAAAAAAAAAAAAAAAAAAAAAAAAAAAAAAAAAACTCTTAAAAAAATTGACTATCGCCTATGGTGATTGGGATACAAGAGATGTGTTACAAAAGCACATCTAGAAATATATGGATTAATATGAAGTAAATACAAGAAAAATCGTTTTAAGTAGTCGTTTCTTGACGTAGACAAATTTGGCGAAACATCACACGATTCTTGCTTCTTCTTTGTAAGATTTCCCACTTCCTCTTGGAAGTTCTTTTGAAACCTGTTGCTGCATACATACGATGTTTCCATGGAAACAGTTTTGGGAAACTTTCAAGGTTCTAAGTATTAAGGACATGGATTATCAAGGTCATTCGTTCAACAGGTTTCAGATTCACATAAAACTAATTATTAATAAGTACAATTGTGTCCTTTTTAAAATATTTAATGCTCTCATTGTTAGGAGTTGCATAAAACTTAAGAAATTTGATTTACTAAAATAAATGTGATATCTTAGAATTATTTCCCTTGGGAAAAAAATACCAGCACCTTAGTAAAAGTACACTCGTGCAGAAGTATTAGCCTTTTTCTACATCATCCCTTTCATATATAAACTCTTTTGTTTAAATATTAGTATTTTATTTTACAAAACTTCGATAGCAGCTAAATTCCGAAATAAAGAAAAGCAAATGATATATAGAGATAAATTAACACACAAAAATGAAATGATAATGTCACATAAGCACAATACATCAATTTTTTTCCACAGGTTATAGTACATCATTATTTGTTTTACAACATAGAAAGCTGATAAGGTTAGGACGCCTTTTACATAGCGTCTTTATTTACAGCAAAACATAAAGGTAACATGTATCTATTACAGAGAACATTTAGTGATATACGAAACTGTGAACTGGTACACTTTCTCGTTGACAAGATCACCCCGTTGTAGTGAATGCAGTTACTAAGCCTGCTTGCATCGCCAGTGTGCTTCAGGAAGATTAGAGGTGGCTTAGGAAAAAGCAAAATGTTTCACTCATTTCCCAGTCGGCCTAGAGTTTGTATTCTATCGAAATAGAATCGAAGTTGAGTCCAATTGTCAGCAAAGTTTGAAGTTGGAGGGAGAAAAAAGGATATTTGATGCATGTTAAAGCACAGAGTTTAAAATAAAAAAGGAATAGAATGAATTTGTAATGTCGGGGCAAGAGAAGAAAGTGAAAACGATGTATGGAAATCAAAGTGTCGTTATTCGTTGAATAGACTGTATGTGACTTTGTTTCCCTCTGTAGTTACCAGGGCTAGGAAGTTCGTATGCAGGCTTCGACCGACCCTCTCCCGGCATCCAGACAAGTCACAGATAAGAAACGCACAGCGGAGAGGCATTGAAACTGGCTGCCCAGAGAAAAATGACTTATGAGACATTCGTAAATGCACATCTATTTAGATCATTATGTACAGCATACAAGTTCTTATATAGTACATATGGGCTTGTCTCTGACTGATCTCATTATTTAAATAGGCACACTGTGGCAACACCAAAGCAATTATAACGCGGATTGTAATATTTCTTAATCAAATGTAAAACAATCTCCAAATAATAAACTTAATTTCTGAAATATCTGAAGACTCTTACTAGAAAAAATGCCAAAGCAGAAATTTTACTACATGTTTACTCATCTGCAGCCGTATTACTAAAAACAATAATGTACCTCTGAAGTCTTTTAAATGAAAAACTTGTTCTATGTCCGGTAAAACAAGATTTAGTTCATTGTTAATCTGTTGAAAATTCGTTAATGATTTCAGGTAATTTAGTTTCTCGATCTGACTTCTCTTTTTCCACGTTTGCTGATGTATCCCACTGAAATGTAAATGTAAATAACGAAGTAAATACGGACATGAATACAATGGTTGTTCAGAAAATTTAGTTGCTCATCTTTGAAGCACAACAAAGATATTATTCGAATGTCTTCCTTCCTACCAACGTGCTGTGTAATGCAGTTACTCCTGTTTTGCAATAACGAGTTGCATTCTATGATGAACCTTGCCCTTGCTAGTAGCGCTGTGTGGTATAGCCATGCCTGGCCGCTCTACACTACTCAAGAAAATCGGTACGAACTTCCTAGCTCTGGTAATCACCGTGCAAAAATTACGAAGTAAGTCAAATCTGTTCCAGAAATAGATAATATCTGACGAAAAAGAAAACCGTTAATTTTTAGGACAGCTCTATACCCGACATGAAAAACACAAAAGAACTTGAAAAAACCTTAAAATCTTATTGCTATAAAATAAATCGCGGGAAGAGCACTCCGAAGGTGTGGATAAACCACTTACTTCTCTGATTACCTGCAGTAGTTACTAGCACTAGTAACAGATTGTATGGAAGTTACATTGTGAAGTTACCAAAAACTGATAAAATAATAAATGTTACTAGTGCACAATAAAAGTTTTTTTTTTTTAATTTTTTGAAGCTAGTATATGCGAAGCAAGCTATAATGGGCATTGTTCACTGATATGAAGCACTAATACACATTTTTGTCACACATTTATATTTTTTAAAAGACAAATAAGCTATAAAATGAGATTTTAAGGGGTGATCCTTCTGGCTTTTCTTTCTGGGAAGAAATGAATTAAATCTGCAAGTTTATGGGTACAGTACGACTATATGAATTAAGTTGTAAACTAGTGTTGACACATACATGGTTATTTGAAGAGGCTCAGAAAATATTTGAAAACGTCCTAAGAAATAAGGGAAGTGCCTTAGTTTGCAGTACAAAAGTGTACGGTTTAAAATATTTATCTCTTTCTCTTTCTGGAAGGGGAGTAATTTAGTAAGTGCTTATTGTTCTTCATTCCGTCGAATAACTTAATTTTAATGATAAATATGAATATTTTTTATATATTTTTTAAGTAGTTTTATTTATAATTGTATATAAACTTTTTAGGTTAGAATCTCCTAACAATTAATTTCTTACGAGAATTCTCTGCAAAGAATTTCTTTTTAAGCAGAGTCAGAATGTAAAATGATAAAAAATTACGTTGAGGTTAGAAAAATTCTAGAACTTCTCAATAATTTATTTAAATGGCCTTTCAGGTTGAATCTGCATATCTCTAGGATAAGCGAAAGTTAATTTTGTGATACAAATTTATATTTTTCTTTGGACTGATTGGGTCCCTCAGGATGAAATATTTTACACGTACTTATAGGAAAACAATGCCACACAGTTCACGCCAAAGTACTACTTCTGACTCCACCTACATCTCCTGACTGACAGCTTTCATTTACCGCCTTATTTCATATCGGAATTTATACCATAACACGTGTTCTGATTCAGTAATTCTGAACTATGAACTTTTACCTGAGTTAACATATGTATTTATATTGAAATATCCACGGAAAGTCCCGAAAATAGATAAACTCTGGAGTATTCCTAAAGATATCCTCACGTACAGAAAAAGCAACATGCATTTTGGTGGATAGACGGATAATTATTAATATCTCCAGATATCATTAAAATATTTTGTCTTTGAAATTGTTATCTGAACTTCCGTATTTTTAGGGAAACAAAACAGCTGATACATACATATTAAGACAAAAAGTTTCCCTATATAATTAAATTAAAATATAACCATTTAAATGGCACAGGAATCCACAATAGCTCACGAACTAAAAGACAAAACCACGGATTTCGTTCGAAAGAAGCGTTTACTTCGTGTTTATGTGCGTTAGTTCTTCTATTAGCCTAGGTGAGGCGCTGAGGTTTCTCATGACGTCATAACAACAAATTGTGACATACATACACCACGTGTCAGTACATTCAAGGTGTGAACAAGGCTTGTTCGGTGAATTTTATCGTTGATATTCAAACTATGTGTGATTCTAAAAGTGAATTTATATTAAGCGTGTCTGATAAACCCTTTCAGTCGTGTGTTTGCTATGACAAATGAACGAAATGTTGTGACCTACAGCAATGTAATATTCGCAAATTCCTTTGGTTTTTGTTGTACGCAGCAAACTGTGAAGCAATATTGACGTGTTCCCAACCTACTGTCTCTTTGAGCTATATTTATACCATCCATAAATTATAAAGTTTCGACTGTCTCAAGGAAGTTGAGTCAAGTCGATCTCCCCTTGGCTTTTAATGGAATTCTTCTTCTAAACTAGTTCGAGGTTAAGGTGGAAAATTCTAATGAGGAACATTAGTTTCTAATTCAACCTTATATATTTTCTATCAATTCAGTGAATTGTGGCGTCTTGATCTGATTGTCCGGTTATCTTCAGGCATTTTTATTTTTTCAAGTCTTTACATGGCACATTCGATATCTAGAAGGAAATGATAGAAATGCAGCTGAAAAGCGGAAACAAAAGGGATCCTGTCATTTTAAGCGTATAAAACATCCTCTCTGCCAGTGTACATTAAGAACAGTCCTAGGGAAGAGTACTCCGAAGGTGTGAAGAGCCCTGCCTTTCGTGCAATAAATACTTAATGGAGCTATTACAGGTGTCCCTTTTTGATGGTTATGAAGCAAGAGGAATGGCTCGACACTTTGGGAGCACTGTTCCCCGGGGCTGTTTAACAATAACTAGATAAACATTTATACATGTAGTTCCACAACATAAAGAAATTGTCTAATACACACTGTTAACATCTTATTAAATGTTAGGATGGTAGAGTATGGTTATTGTTTACATTCTCATGAGCAATAAGCTTTTAATGAAAAAAAGAAAACTTTCATTGATGTCTTCATCTTCACTGATCTCGCCTTGTAATTTCTGTCGAAAGTTTTCTGCATAGAATCTTTCAAATTCACTTATAAGTTGTTAAATTATATTTCAATGTCTTTGAGACCTTTAAAGAATAACAATCTTGCTTTCATAAAAATAATTGTTTAATATAACATAACCATTTTTTTTCAAATACTCAGCGAAATTTTCAGGATATTAAGTATAAACCCAATGTTTTTATGTTCAGGAAGAGTGGCTGTATAAAGGTTGGCTAAAACATAAAAAATTGCATAGCCCTTGGTCCAGAACACAGGAAGACAGCTTGGAGAGTTGTGACGTTATTTCAGTCGGGAGCGAGGCCTGCAATGTGTGTGACGTCAGGCAAGAGCCGTATAGTACCAAGTTGCCTATATAAATGGCGCTGTGAGTACAGAATCTGAGGGTTCAGTCAGGTGTAGCACACTCGATGACAACAAGTGGAACTACACGTACCAAGTGGAACTGTTAAAGTTACAATATGACGATTTATTTAAGGACAAATATACTCACAAGAAAGACTTGGTTGATTTTTAGAAGAAACCAGATTTCCGAGGTTGTGTTCACTTGTCACACGGACATTGTGTATGTTTGGCTCGACATATGTGTGCGAACAATTTTTTTTTCTGTTATGAAATTTGCTAACTAACTTTCGTATCACAATCTAACATGCAGCCTTCGATTACAAAATGTCCCAGACTTTACGTTCCTGACATTGTTAAACTAGTTAAAGAAAAACGAAACAGAAAGGGTCGGAAAATGTCCACATAATTTTGTTCTGAATGGATCTCCTCTAATTTGCAAAATAAATTACTTGATGTTTTATTTTATTTACATTATAACATGCCTGACCTTCAGATAAACTACGAGTTGAAGTTTTATATATTTTCTCATAACACAGAGCCAAAATGTAATTGTTTATAAACTGTGATCAATTGTGTAATTAAAGCAGTTAGTATTAATATTACAACACCCAAGATGTAAGTTATACATATTATTAATACCCGATACGTTTCCTGTCTTTCCTACGCTGTCGGAACACCAACACATCAAAGTATTTCCTTCCTCTTGGGCAGCAGAAATCAGTGCGGTGACGTCACACGCGAACCTGCCTTTCGTTCGGGGGCATGTTTGGCGGTTAGAGCTGACGAAGCTCGCGTCACACCGCCACTACCTGTCTTCCCCTGCCTTAGTCAATATATTAATACTTTAGCGTTGAATTTTGTACATTTTGAATAGAGTATGTAAAATCAAATGCTCATTATTGCTAAACCATAACCTTACTTTGTTTAGTATAAATTTGTATTTCTTGGAACTTTGGTTAAAACTGATGAGTAAATCATTTACTAGCATTTTGTAACAAATAAAATTCTGAACATTTTAAATAGCCCAAAATTAAACGTTAAACATTTTCAACACCATGGAATGTCCAATTCTCACCTTAAAAACCACCAGACATAAACGCATTAAAATGGTAGAAAACAAGGGAATCGATGCAGGATAAAAGGGAATAACATCGGGTGCTTAGAAATGTTTGAGGTTCATTTCCTTAAATATCAACTAGAAAAGTGGAAGCGCTTTGGTATTTACTAAGTAACTCACAGTTCCAGTACCAAATGTCACAATATATTAACAAATATCTCCAACAGATATCGCTTAGAAGTGCTTAAAGGTGCTGTAGTGGGCGCAAAACTTAAGGAATTGTAACCCTATAATTGTTTTAGAATATTATTCCAACAGGATGTGACCCCAGCTCATTTTACAATAAGTATAAGGAAGTATTTCAATGATGTGTTTAGAAATAAAAGTAGTGAAAAAGATCGCTGCTTTGATATCCAAATCGAGTAAGTTATCTATACTGCATACTTTCCGTGCCTGTTTATTTAAGTGATTTTCTTTAATACAAATTTTTGCCAACACTTATTCGTTACCGACATATTTTCGTGCTGAAATAATGATTTTTGTTAATCTCATACCTTTCCAACTCCAGAGGTACAGGTGTTAGGGTACATTGGGGGAGTGTCGACCCAGGGTCTCTCGTCACCCCATATTGTGCGTTAGCCAAACCTTACTTTCCAATCCTTACTTCTTACGGAGTGTCACTTTCCTATCTATCCACATAAACGAAAGTTTAAAAGTAACTTTCGACTTTGGATCAGTGCAATGCCTCCAGCCTGAGGGGGATAAATTTGTGCGTATGCGAAGGGATTCTATTGGCAGTAGAAATGTGACTACTACTTAAAGTAGAACACTCGACTGTCACCAGTTTTGATCCCAGGGAATGGTATTTCTTGTGAACAAAGCGGTGTCCGGGTGGATTTCCTATGGGTTCCCCAGCCATTCATTCCATCAAATACTTCAAAATCACATTTCCTTTCATTCACTCCATCAAACTAGCTTATTGAATCTCATTTTTGACTCAGTCCATGTAAATCTCAAACGTTTTCAAAGCATGACTTTCACTTATCACTACTTACTTATCGCATTAAAGATTTTTTAAAAATTAAAGGGTTACGTCACAACTTTTTTCAGGAAACATTTTAAGTTTAGAATCTTTTAGTGTTAAAACAGCAATCGGGTTTTAAAATAAAATTCATAAGTACACAAAACTTCATGTATATTTTCCCACATATTGATGTATCTCCTTTTTTCTGCCTTTAAAAGTTGTTCCAAAGTGGAACGTTTTTTAAAAAATAATGTACAACATAACTCTTTAGTAGAACATTAATAGTTTTAGAGATTAATTTTCAATCATAATACTACTTTGTGAGAAAATATATCTTAACTATAAAATGTAAGGACCTTTTAAATTAGCGTCCTCAAAGGTTAAGACACACCTCCAGCTACGCTACCTGGACAAGCTTTAAGGATTTTATTTACAAATTTAGTTAAGATGTAGGTATGTAGTTAATGGTCAGGTTGTTAGCAACAAAGTCATTCTCCTTTTTGCCTTCCAATGTTTTGAGGTCAAATCTGGATAGTTTTAAGCTGCCACAGATTTCTCCTCGTTGTTGCATAACAGACAATTTGGAGATGATAACAATCCAATTTTATACAGGTGTTTGCTGAGACAGTCATTTCTTGTGATAAGTCTGTACATGGCAATGGCTGTTTTTCGAGGTAGTTCAGGAATTTGTTTTAAATTTTTAAAGAGTTTTTCTCCTTTGGAATTTAATATATTTGTGGTAAATTTAGTTTTATAATCATCATTCATTTTCTTCTTGATACATTTAACTGCTTTTTGTGATTGTAACTTATTTTGATTGTTGGTTTGCTTGTTTTGCTAGGATGTCTGCTCTCTCATTGACAATCAACAGTGTGCAGGAATCCACTGAAAGGCTATACTTTGTGTCTGTTTAACCAAACAATGAATTTCTCTTATTTGTTATGTTTTTAGATGACGATTTAAAGCTATTATTTGGATTGTCGCTCTAGAATATAATAAATAAATATGCTTCTACATTTTTGTAGCCAAACAAACATATATTTTAGAGAAGTGTTGATTGTATGATTTTTTCCATCAAAATTTGTAGTGCTTCTTCCCCACAGTTTTGTAAAAGGAGGAAAACTGACATGTGACACCATCATCATTTATAAATGAGCCATTCTTCTTCAGGGTATTTGGTTTATAATATTTCTAATAGTATCAATTTTGCAAAATTTGGGCTTGTTTGTTTCTCGAAGATTTCATGGAGGTGCAAATTATATTCTATTTTCAAAGCTTTCTATTGGATTAACAGATGTAACAGATTTTTGAAATTGGTATGTGTAGTGTTTCTTTTGTTTTTTAATTCTTGTACAAATCCTTTTTGGGTTTATAGTCCTGCTGTTTATCTACTTTATTAACATTTGGAATTCTTTTAATTTTTTCGTAAGTTTTTTTGGAGCTTGTTCTTGAAGTTTATTGGCTTATTAGATTTTGCAAAGAGATGTGTTTCTATTGGGGTGATTTTCACTGCACATGTTGTTAAATGTAATGCATAGTTTTAAATTTTTTTCCCATTTTTTTTTAAGACTAGTACTTCACCACAGTATTACAAGAGTGGTTTAATACATGTCATATTTAGCGTTTTTTCTAGAGCTAATCTTTTTAATATTTCGAACCCATTATTTGCTTTCTTTGTAACAGATTCTACTTGATGTAGCCGTGTGAGCCTTTTATCAAAATATACTCCTAAATATAGATGTGCTTAAAGTTATTAAATACCATATTTTTGGTAGTTAACCATTTCTGAAATAGCTACTCCTTGTTTTTATTTGAATTTTTCAACACCTACACTTTTCTCAAATAGAAAATAAGGTAATGCAAACGTAACACGTTCGTTTTCATTAGTATTGCGGCATTTTGACTTAATCAAGAGACAAATATCTCTATAAATTTTATAATTCCCTTGTTTCTTACGTAGATGTATTTATAATCCTTGCTTTACCCGTTTCATACCAAAAATATTGTTATTAAGAGAAGTAGTGCGCTCTTTCGGAGTTTAAGCCAACTAAGATCCTAGCAATCTCAGTCATTTGTTACAATGTATCTCGCGGCATATCGACCTGGTATTTCACGATAAAGCCACAAGATGGCACCAAGCACTATGCTATTTGCCGGAAGCGACTCAACGCCTCCAGCGGTGCAACTATTGGAGGAACTTGGAGGAAATTGGTTCCCTGCTGGTGAAAATTGGAATCCGTTTCCATCCCCTTTGTTGCCAGCATATATTCATACCGTACATGTCAGGAATGATAAGAAGGAAAGAGTTCCCACTGGCTTTAGATCAGTTACAATTTTTTGGAATTAGTCTGAAATCGAAACTAAAATAAACGAATTTTCGACCATTTTATTTTGCGATATATAACGTAATCGCAAATTGGCTATTCAAGATGTACGCATACCTGAAATTTGGTATACATTTAAAAAAATAAAAGGTAAATTAATTTCTTCCCTCCAAAAGTGTTAGATATATCGGCAACATTACGCCTAAACAATGTTAACGTGTATTAAATTGGTCATCCTGTTTCCTTTGTGGTCGTCCAACATTCCGCTTTCCCTTTTGTTTCCAGTGTCTACTGTTATGAGCTCATGACGTCTTCTTATCACTCTTGAGTTACCTGGATAAGGTATTTTCCGGGGTTTTCCCTTATCCTGAAAGACGAATGTCGGGTAGCTCTAAGCTCTATGGACTTCGGACTCATTTGAGCATCATTTCACTAATTTCACTCATCGTCCGATATGACTTAACGTTGTAGGACGTAAATTACACACAAAAAATCGTATCACTCCACAGCAGGAGTAGGGCATTAAAGAAGTTTGTCTTTAAATCCTATGTATACGTCATAGCTAAATGAACATTAGGTGGAGGCAAATAGGGACATAGGTACAAAGGCAGAGATATACAGAAGATAATTCTTCGGCGTGTCTTCCCCGCGGAGAGTCTAAAACATTAATTTTCAAATTTTGAAAAGAAATGTAGTTAAATGAAGCGTTTCTGTGATCAAAGAAATTCTTTAGCTCATTTTATAGGGCCAATGTTCGCCCGATGTTTTCCGAGAAGCTGCAATATCGAGCGGGAGTACGATAAAGGTGCTGATCACATGCGAAGCACGTCATTTGCATTGTGAAGTAGCACAATGTATCGACACAAACTGCCGATCCTGAAGGGACGTGCCAGATTTAACAAGCGCGCTTCAAATTTATCTTCTAACCAGGGCACCGTGTTTACTCACCTAAACTTGTAGTTAAAATGTATTAAAATGACTTTAAAAACAGAAGAATATCTAAAAATTGCCTTCATTTGTTTATCTCCTTGCAGTTTCACTTTATCACTGAATAAGATATACTACTCTTCTTGTCTGACATATTTTGCATTTTTAGCAAAGACTTTCAATTTCATGGAAATTCTTGTTTTTACTCTCGATGTGACGAAATAAGATACCACCTCAAACACTAGATCCTGTTATGTGAAGATTGCATTTTAACGTGCTAGATTCATCCCACATTCCAATAGAGGACAAGTCCGTCTTAAAATAGAAGTAGACTAGCTGGAGAAATGCAAATGTAAATAAATAGAGCCACATTCTAATGTATTTCCGAGAATTTTTAGGTTTTGCAATTCTTGATCCTTCTAATATAAAAATAAAGCAGCCAAACTAGCGAAAAATAACAAAAATACATATTTTCAAAATTTAAAAGTGACATAACCTGTAAAATGCCCCATCATACAAAATGGTCTAAAATGTAGGAAAAATTACCTTTAAAAGTGAAGTGATTAAATTTCAAACAAAATGTTATGAGCCATATAACATCGCCCAAACATCAACAGAAAAAAAAAGATGTAAAGTTTCAAAATCTGGGCCATAATGCCAACAGAGCTTCAACGACAAAGGCAACCGAATAATGATATATCTAATTGTATTTACCACGGTCATTTTTGTGAAGCTCCAAGACGTGTAAACATTTATCAGGTCTTAATTTCATAAATAATACGTGAAACGTAACCGTTATTTAGATACAAATATATGATAGAAACTTGGATTATGATGAAAAGGATCGAAGCAGAAATGGAATGTCAAGGAAATTAGGTTCATAGAAGGCTACTAAGCTTATCTATCAGAGAGAGAACGAGAAGCGAATGTATAAGAAACTAGCCAAACATAAGGAGCGATTTAGTTACCTAGTTAACTTACAGAATTTCGTGTGATTCTTGCAATTCAATTTCATACTGCCACCATTTTATTTGTTATCCAGGTTAAAGATAAAAGAATAACGATATTGATTAAAGAAATTACAAGGCTGCCAACAAACCACAATTAAGTAGCCAACGGTTTGCAATAAATTGTGAACAGATAATACGAATTAATGATATAAAAATTCGCAGTGAAATGTACAAAGTTACCAAACCAAGTCAATTTATGAAATAGTGTAGATACAAACAATGATTGGGCTTTGAAGCAAAGTTGGTATTGAACTTTTAACCTACTAGTGCAACACATCTTTTCTTTACATTCTTGCCGTTCCTTTTATACTGAAAACGCTGAGCACATAAGAAATTTATATTCTTGAATTTCCTGCTACATATTTAAACTTGTATCCAATCCTGCTCTAACCCTTTAAAACTCCTCTTAATAGTATTTCGACACGAACATTTAATACTCTGAAAAATTAATTCATAGAGAATAAAAATACAAAGAGAAGTAAACCTTCAAGGATTCTATGCAGAAAAACGTTCGTACCTTCTTTGAGTTTCTTATCATCAGAGCTTCGGAAGTAAACTATATATGTAGAAAATAGAAAACGGAGTTATTCACTTAGAAAGTATTTTTGGCTGAACAAAAATTTGGCATAGAAATCTGACACATTAGTTGTTTGTATACTTAACAAATAGATTATAATATTGGAGATTTCGCTAGTCTGAGGTTTTCAAATTCGGCGCCCTTAAGTTATTTAATAATTTATATCAAGGCTGTTTACTTTGGTTCTAGCGGATACTTTGTTACAGTTCTTAGCTTTCATTTTTAAATTAGGAATCTCAATTCCATTTAAACACTTCAGTAATATATTAATCACTGATGGAACGATATCAAAATTTCTCTCGACACTAATATTGATTTTTAAGCACTGTTACTTTGTAAAAGAACTCTGTAAAGACAATTTATTTCACTAAATAAACTTCATATAGTAGTTTTTTAATAAACGGACGTAACGAGTTTTGCCCATCATTTTAGAATGTCGTAGCATGTTTTAATACATATTTTTCAACAGAGATTCTGTAAAGTTCACTCGCCCTATGAATGCTTCTTTAAAGTATTTTCCTGCACATTTTGCAGACTGCTCCGTGGTTACAATGGGCGACACTGAAACTGTTTCAGGCTTAAAAATAGTGAATTTACATGTATTTCCATCTGCTGAATTCAAAAATCACCATAAAATGATACATTAGCTCTTTTTTAAGATAAAGTGACATTTCATTTTTAGAGTGAAGATTTTAAATTTGGGGGAATTTCTTTTGGGAGTTGGTACATTTGTCAAATAACAAAACAAAATCAGAGAGAAATGTTTGAAATTAAGTGATGCAAAAGTTCAGGAGGGCATTTTTGTCGGACCACAAATAAGAGAACTTGTTTACAAGTTCTGCATTTGACCAAATTTTGGAGGGGAAAGAAAAGGAAGCTTGAGAAGCCTTCAAGGGTGTTGTTCATGGATTTTTAGGCAACGAAAGAGATGACAACTACAAGCATTTGGTGACTGCTCCTGCAACATGTCCCTTAAGATCCATTTTCTCCACCCCCACCTAGACTTTTTCCCTCCTAGTTGTGGAGCTGTTAGTGATGAACATGGGGAGAGATTCCATCAGGACATTTCTGTTATGGAACAAAGATATCAGGGCCGTTGGAATGAAGTAATGCTTGCGGATTACTGTTGATCTGCGGAACTCCATCACAAGAGGCAAGCTAAAAGACGACGAAGTCAATAGACCACCACATGATTCTCTTCAGACACGACTATCTGCCAAGTATTTTTCCAGCAATTTAGAACTCTTAGCATGTAATTACCAGTTAAAAAAATAAAAAGCACTTTCATTGTTGTTAGCAAATATGTAATTAAAATGTATCCTTTTCTCTCAATCCGTTAATATGTAATGCTTCCACCTTGTGTGTATCATATAAACTAGAGCTAATACATTTTTTTATTGTCATATTTGCTTTTTTCAACGTAAAATTAGTAGGAATTGCCTCATGAAGTGCTCGAAACAAAAGTTATTTTTGTTGTTGCCCAGTGTAATTACCACAGTCTGCTTGAAAATAGTCGAGTGAGTGTGTGGTGTTTTAGGGCCCGTCGACAGCAAGGTCATTTGGGCCCGTCAAAATAGTCGATACTTAACTCTTGTTTTATTCAATATCACTGTTTTACATTAAAAATATGTATGTACGACCTGTCTGAACAATGAATGCAGACGGCAAACAATGGAAATTTAGGTAAAAATAAACAGATAAGCTGTGTTACGTCACCATTCCCTGTACACGCTTACAGTGGACAGGTTTGAACCAAATCAAAATGTAAACACCGTCATACGCTGACAAAGTAGACAATTAATATTCATTGTGTTACAGTTTTGTAAAGAGGACAAATTTAAAGATCTAATTATTAAAATAAATAATGCTACAGCAACAAATTGTACATAATACAGTGAAAGAGATTCAAAATTGCAAGTGCACAGGAGAAAAACCTTCAACATTGTCCACAACCAAAAAGATTCGAACTCGATGTGTGTTTTGTACAGAAGTTTTCTCGAGTTCTACGAACAGAGAAGAGAAATTCCTGCAGTAAGTAAACTTATGAATGTTGTTAAAGCAAAGATCCCTTTGGAAGTTAGAAGAACACATTCTGGAGAACACTTAAATACATGGGATATCAACTATAATAATATACGTCGTGTTACGTCGTGTTTTTAGGCATAAAGATGCAACAACGTTCAATAATAAAAAACTTAAAGGTATCGAAAATATATCGAATGGTTATCGAAGTACTAGACATGTTTCGATAGTATCGAACATCGAGAGTATTTAAGTATCGCTATCATATCCTTAACATTTTATTAGCACTCTTTACTGGAGCTTATTTTTGTCTACTACAATATTTTATGTAAGTTTCTGTGCTTAATGAAATTTATTTTCAAAATTCAAGAAATATTAATCGATTATCTCTGGCCCAAAATTTTGTAATTGCTTTTTAAATTACTGGATCTCTTTATTGTGTAGATTATGCACCGAAACACTGCGTAACTTCGTACTAGATCTTAAATGTACGCCTTAAATGTCAGAATGTGTTCATTTAGTGAAAATGAAAGTGTGGTTGTCTTGGAAACATGACTGCCGATTGTTTGCGAGATATTAGTATTGTATGTATAGTATATTCTTAGAACCTGATTAAGTTTCCACGCAAGCAAATTTAAGTATAACGAGAAATGTTTTCGACCTGTTTTTACCACATTTAAGCTGTAGTAATTTCAGAGTTGTTTTAGCGTACAAGTCAATGGATCAAGGCGGTTCCGCCTAAGCGAAAACGGTGCTCTTCCAAGTAACAAAGTATCTGAATACAGGAAATTGATTAGGATTTATTAAGTTCTTTATTAATGTTGCGTTTAGAATCACTAACTTAAGACTGCTGTTTTGAAAACCTGACTGAGCGAAATCTTGATGACTTTTCCCGCATTATGAAATAATGCAGGAGTTTCTCTTTCCACCCGCTTGCTGCTGCCGCTGCTGTATCTGCTGGAGATGCTGCAGCTGGGCCGGCGACGGGATCGTGGTGGTTGTGTTGGCCTGAGAACCCTCCGATATAGAATGCCTAGACCTGCGTCGCTTCCTCAGTGCCGGACTCAGGTTGTACTTGACCTTGGCCTGAGCAAGCAGCTCCTTGAACACCTTGGACACGTTCACGTTGTTCTTGGCCGAAGTCTCCACGAACCCGTTCTCCCAGTCCACGGTCACCACGGACTCCGTCGTGTCTAGATCCACCTGCAATGACAAACCAGCATTTGTTGAGGAGGTCGTCCAGAAAGTAATGACCATTATAAATAAATTAAAGCTTCACCAGCTTTACCACTATCATAGTGTTAGGGAGCAGGACTATGGTAAGGAGGTCTCAAGAAGCGGGCAGATAGACAGACAGCTAGGTTTACCACAGCGGACAGCAAGAAGGGGTAGGCAGGCAGACAGCTAGGTTTACCATAGCGACAGCAAGAAGGGGCAGACAGGCAGACAGCTAGGTTTACCACAGCGGACAGCAAGAAGGGGCAGACAGGCAGACAGCTAGGTTTACCACAGCGGACAGCAAGAAGGGGGCAGGCAGGCAGACAGCTAGGTTTACCACAGCGACAGCAAGAAGGGGCAGGCAGGCAGACAGCTAGGTTTACCACAGCGGACAGCAAGAAGGGGTAGGCAGGCAGACAGCTAGGTTTACCACAGCGGACAGCAAGAAGGGGGCAGGCAGGCAGACAGCTAGGTTTACCACAGTGGACAGCAAGAAGGGGGCAGGCAGGCAGACAGCTAGGTTTACCACAGCGGACAGCAAGAAGGGGCAGGCAGGCAGACAGCTAGGTTTACCACAGTGGACAGCAAGAAGGGGGCAGGCAGGCAGGCAGCTAGGTTTACCACAGCGGACAGCAAAAAGGGGTAGGCAGGCAGACAGCTAGGTTTACCACAGTGGACAGCAAGAAGGGGTAGACAGGCAGACAGCTAGGTTTACCACAGTGGACAGCAAGAGATAATGTAGTAAAAACCGCCAATTTTAATCCTAGCTTTAAGCCAGAAACAACGTTTTATAAGACCAATGCACAAAAAATTCCAAATAAATCTAATAAATCGGAAAATATTATAGCAACATGTTTATCAGCTGTAAACACAAATAAATCTATAACTTCTAAACAAAATAAATATAAAATAGCCCAAGTAAATAAATTTAAGGACAATATAAGAAGTTTCAATCATAATATGGCAAAGGAAGTAAATGAAAATAGAGAGAATTTCGCAAAAGTAAGAAGAGATGTATTTGGTGGATTAAATTTAGGAAGTAACTCATGGAGGAAAGCTTAAGAATTGCACAGATAAATGGGCAAAGAAGTAAATTGGTTATGGCGGAAATAAGAAAAATTGCAGAAGAATTAAAATTAGATATTATCTGTATTCAAGAACCGTATGTGGTAAATTCCAAAATTCCATATATGCCGTTAAGATCCCGACAAATCTTATCTCAGGAAAAGGCAATGGCAGCAATAGTAATTTTCAAGCAAGATTTGCAAATAGTAAACATAGCGCAATTTCTGGATACGCATGTTAATTGCATTGAAGTTATAACAAAGTATGGAAGTTTTATATTGGCAAATTATTATTTTCAATATAGTTTGGATATTGAACCCTTTCTATATAAATTACAAAATATTCATAATAAATTCAGAAATAAAGAAATCATGCATGTATGTGATTGTAATGCAAAATCAACTTGGTGGTTCAGTAAAAGACCAGATGAAAGAGGGGAGAAACTGGAAGAACATATCTCGGAATTAAATTTATATGTAATAAATAAAGATGGTAATCCACCAACCTTTCAAAATAGAGCAGGTGCTGAAGAAAATATAGATATTACTTTAGCGTCAGCAACAGCGGAGAAGAAGATTAGAAATTGGTGGGTCACACAGGGTCAGACCACAAGTGATCATAATTTGATTTATTTTGATTATATATTGAATAGGGAAGTAATTCAAGAAGAACATGAAATAGAATTACGTTATAATTATAAAAGAGCAAATTGGGATAAGATGAAGCAAGTATTTAAGGATTTAAATTTACAGTATACGGGAATATCAGTGGATTTGGATGCAATAAATTTAACACAAGCAATAAAAGTAGCAGTATCAAAATCCGTTCCAAAGATAACAATTTCTAATAATAAGGATAAAATAAAATGGACAGATAGATTGCAGAAGCTGAGATCGTTAGCAAGGAAATTAAGAAGAATATATCAAAAATCAAACATACATACGGAAAGAGAAGAGAACTTAAAGAATTATAGGGAGGCCAAACAAAAGTATAAACAATTATTAGAAGACACCAGAAAACAACATTGGGAACAGTTCGTTGAAAATAATTTAAAACAAGATGTCTGGGGACAACCGTATAAAATTATTATGGATAAAATTAAGAAGCCAGAAATCTTAACCACATTAGATAAGGGTAATGGGGAGATGACAGAAAGTGGGAAAGAATCGGTGGAATTGTTATTACATACGTTATTGCCAGATGATAAAGAGGAAGAAGATGATGATATTCATGTTGAAAAAAGAAACCAGATGATGTTGCAGTATACAGGAAATCCTGTTTATCCCTTTGATATTACAGAAATAAAATTAATTCTGCAGAAGTTAAAAAAGAAGAAGGCACCTGGTCCAGATGGTATTATAAATGAAGTCTTGTATAATCTACGAGAAGAAATTGTCTTGTTTTTGTGTTTCTTGTTTAATGATTGTTTGGCAAGAGGGAGATTTCCAAACTTGTGGAAGGAGGCAAAGGTTGTAATTTTGTGCAAAGGAGCAGATAAGGACAGAACGCAACCAAAATCTTTCAGACCAGTATGTTTATTAAATGCTATTGGCAAGATCTTTGAACAGTTAATATATAAAAGAATAATGGAAAATAGGTTGATGCTGGGTATGAATAATAAACAATTTGGTTTCAGAAAGGGATATTCAACTGAGGATGCAATATTAAAAATTCAAGAAACAGTGTCAAAAAGCCAAAAGAATTATGTAATTCGATTATTTGTGGACATATCGGGCGCTTTTGATAATTTATGGTGGCCGTATTTTTTCGGCATTTTAAAAGACAAGAAATATTCAAGTACTATTTATAATTTATTAAAGGATTATTGTTCCAATAGAGAAGTATTCATTGGTGGATCAAATTTTGAAACTAGGAAGAAGATAACCAAGGGTTGCCCTCAGGGTTCTATCTTGGGGCCCCTCTTTTGGGATATTTTATCAGAAGATTTATTAGAACTACTGGAAAGAGATCATAAGGTTTTGGATGTAATAGCGTATGCTGATGACATAGTCATAATGATGGATGGACAGAGCAGACTAGAGCTAGAAAATAAAGCAAGAGAAGTTACAAATACATTATCAAATTGGTGTTTCAGAACAAAACTAAAAATTGCACCAAACAAGTCAAATTATGTGCTTTTTAAGGGAAATTTAAAGCGGGATCCTACAGTGAAGATAAATAATCAGAACATTAAACGGGAAAAAGAGATGAGATATTTGGGTATCATGATAGATGAAAAATTTCATTTCAGAAAACACACGGAGTATATTAGGCAGAAAACAGAGAAAATAATGCTTAAGCTAGCAAGAATAACCAATTTAAATTTTGTACTTCCATTGCGTAACATACAGATATATCATAACACCATTTTTGCTTCAATTATGACGTATGCGGCAGCAGTTTGGGCTGAAAGGATGGATGATGTACAAATAAGAAGATTGTTGAGAAGAACGCAAAGAAAAGTATTATTACGTCTGACAGGAGCTGTAAAAACAACACCAACTATGGCATTGCTAGTAACAACGGCCATTTGGCCGATTGATTTATTAATAAGATTGAAGGGCGCAAAATTTTGGGCGAAAAAAGGAAACTTAGAAAAAGTTTATAATATAACTGGAGTCAGAACAAACAAATCTTGGGTGATTAAAAATAGTTTAAAAGATAAATGGCAAAAAGAATGGACAGACAGTCTAGAAGGTAGAAGAGTGTTTGAAATTTTTCAGAACGTCAAAGAGAGACTAAAATTGAATTTTATTCAACCAACAAAGGGATTTATACATTATATAACTGGACACGGACCTTATAAGACCTATTGGAAGAAAATCAATAAAACTGAAAATGATATATGTGAATTATGTAACAAACAAGATAATCCTGAACATGTAGTATTTGAATGTGGAAGATATGCAATTCACCAACAAGAAGAGAGGCATGCGCTAGCAGGATATATCGTATATGACATAATTCGAGATCAACAATTGGTAAATAAATTACAAGTTTTGACTAACTTTGTAAGTAAGAAAGCATGGGAGGTAAAAATATTCAAAGGAGAAAGAGTTGATAATAGGCGAAGAATAGTACAAGATCCAAGAAGGAGTTCTAGAATACAAAATAGGATAAGACGGGAAGAATTATTGAATAATCTAACAATGGAGTTGACTGCATGGACGGCGGAGGGAGAGAGTGATGGCAGAGGCCATGGTGGACTACAGAATTAGTAGATTTAGATATAGATTTAGGAAATAAGGATTTTGTAATTTTTATAGTTGTTTTCTTTTGTTTTTTGCTTTTTTGTGTTTATTTCTGTTATTTTATTTCATTTTATTTTTGTAGAGTAGTTTTCTGAGAGATTTGTATAATTATAACATTTGTAAGGATTTTATGGAAAAATAAAGAGAAAATTTGGATATATGCCCCGGTATAGTTGTCTAGGTGCCGGGGTAGAATATTCAGATTTTATTTATTTATTTATTTATTTATTTATTTATTTATTTATTTATTTATTTATTTATTTATTTATTTATTTATTTATTTATTTATTTATTTATTTATTTATTTATTTATTTATTTATTTATTTATTTATTTATTTATTTATTTATTTATTTATTTATTTATTTATTTATTTATTTATTTATTTATTTATTTATTTATTTATTTATTTATTTATTTATTTATTTATTTATTTATTTATTTATTTATTTATTTATTTATTTATTTATTTATTTATTTATTTATTTATTTATTTATTTATTTATTTATTTATTTATTTATTTATTTATTTATTTATTTATTTATTTATTTATTTATTTATTTATTTATTTATTTATTTATTTATTTATTTATTTATTTATTTATTTATTTATTTATTTATTTATTTATTTATTTATTTATTTATTTATTTATTTATTTATTTATTTATTTATTTATTTATTTATTTATTTATTTATTTATTTATTTATTTATTTATTTATTTATTTATTTATTTATTTATTTATTTATTTATTTATTTATTTATTTATTTATTTATTTATTTATTTATTTATTTATTTATTTATTTATTTATTTATTTATTTATTTATTAGTGGACAGCAAGAAGGGGGCAGGCAGGCAGACAGCTAGGTTTACCACAGCGGACAGCAAGAAGGGGGTAGGCAGGCAGAGAGCTAGGTTTACCACAGCGGACAGCAAGAAGGGGGCAGACAGGCAGACAGCTAGGTTTACCACAGCGGACAGCAAGAAGGGGGCAGGCAGGCAGACAGCTAGGTTTACCACAGCGGACAGCAAGAAGGGGGCAGGCAGGCAGACAGCTAGGTTTACCACAGCGGACAGCAAGAAGGGGGCAGGCAGGCAGACAGCTAGGTTTACCACAGCGGACAGCAAGGAGGGGGCAGGCAGGCAGACAGCTAGGTTTACTACAGCGGACAGCAAGAAGGGGTAGGCAGGCAGACAGCTAGGTTTACCACAGCGGACAGCAAGAAGGGGGAGGCAGGCAGACAGCTAGGTTTACCACAGCGGACAGCAAGAAGGGGTAGGCAGGCAGACAGCTAGGTTTACCATAGCGGACAGCAAGGAGGGGGTAGGCAGGCAGACAGCTAGGTTTACCACAGCGGACAGCAAGAAGGGGCAGGCAGGCAGACAGCTAGGTTTACCACAGCGGACAGCAAGGAGGGGGCAGGCAGGCAGACAGCTAGGTTTACCACAGCGGACAGCAAGGAGGGGGCAGGCAGGCAGACAGCTAGGTTTACCACAGCGGACAGCAAGAAGGGGGCAGGCAGGCAGACAGCTAGGTTTACCACAGCGGACAGCAAGGAGGGGGCAGGCAGGCAGACAGCTAGGTTTACCACAGCGGACAGCAAGAAGGGGCAGGCAGGCAGACAGCTAGGTTTACCACAGCGGACAGCAAGGAGGGGGTAGGCAGGCAGACAGCTAGGTTTACCACAGCGGACAGCAAGAAGGGGTAGGCAGGCAGACAGCTAGGTTTACCACAGCGGACAGCAAGAAGGGGGCAGGCAGGCAGGCAGCTAGGTTTACCACAGCGGACAGCAAGAATGGGGCAGACAGGCAGACAGCTATACTGGTCGCCAAACTAGAATGTGATTGACAGTAACCACATGGAATAACGGTCTAAATAAATGGGCGGGGATGAGTACGTCATAACGGTTGCCATAGTAACGATTAAAATTTCCAGTTAGAGTCGAGACGGCTCCATGACAACGTTACACGCTAAAGCTTGTTTGCCGATATTCTAACACGTGCTTAGCATGACGCGGCCGAGCGAG